>MDKI01178392.1:0-15439 GCA_005239505.1 Nicotiana paniculata | reverse complement strand
TTAAAACACCTAAAATGCACGGTATATGATGCTAAAAATAATGAATTCTAGCCACGCATCAACTATATGTGATTGTCTTATATTTTTCCTCATTCCTAATGTTGAACATTCCCTATCGCATGCTCCATTCCCATTAATTTCTGTTTACATTCTTTAATTGTTATTATTTCCTGTTAGCATGATTTTGGTGTCCAGGTTTTATGTGGTGTCTCGTCCAACCCTCGTCACTACTTCGCCGAGGTTACGCTCGTCACTTACTCAGTACATGGGGTCGGTTGTACTGATACTACACTCTGCACTCTTTTGTGCAGATCCAGGTACCGGCCAGCGATAAAGATTTTAGTAGCGGCCATTCATCATTCGGAGACACGAGGTATATCTTCTGGCGTTCGCAGATTCCTGGAGTCCTCTCTTAGTTTATAGAGACTTTTTTATTCTACTCAAAACAGATATATTATATTCTTTCAACCCATTATTTGTAGTATTCTTATATGTTCGTGAACTGCGGCACCATACCCTGGGTAGTCTTAGAGTTATATATATTTAGTTCGTGGATCGGTTTATTTATTTGTTTAACATTTTATTTATGAGGTTATTCAGTGGAAATCATTCGACTTAATTTACTTTAAATTTATTTTATTGTGTTTAAAAAGTAACCAAAGGAAAATTAGCGAATCGAATTGTAACATTGGCTTGACTAGCAAGTGTAGTGTTAGGCGCCATCACGACCCCTAAGGTTGGGAATTTGGGTCATGACACGTTTTCAAAATATATTTCCCAAATTTATTTTGGAAAAACATGTGTATAGGGATTTGGCCCAAAACCAGCTATTGAGCTAGTTTTAGGATTTAGGATTTCGCCAAAATATAGGCAAAGCTATGGCCAAACATGTGCTTGCCAAATAAAACCAAAGTTTATTTTAGCAAAATCTATGGCCAAACGGGTCCTATGTTTTATCCATCGTTTTTGTGAGACATACACAATGAACACGCAATTGAAGATAGAGATTTGCACTAAATATTAGTAGTAACCTATTGTAGGTGATCGGATTTTGTTGAAGAGTTAACCTAAATAGCCGTTCATTCAACTGCTTAAATTCAAAATAGTCGATGGACGTATAATATATAAATATCTCAAGCATACTATATGTATAACGATATATAATCCATGTACAATCCACATATACCGATTAGAAAAAGTAAATAACAAATATGACTGGCTATTTATGTAATGCTCCCAATTTTGCTTAAGAAATGGACATACATAATACCAAACAAGATTCTTAAACACTTACCTGGACATGTCAATGGGTCATTGTGAAGGCCTGTGGCCCAAGTTGGCAACTTCTATAGCACTTTAGAAGAGTGCCCGCTTAAGGTCCGCCCAAGTGACTGAGCCCATGTCACATTTCTGAAAGCTGGGATTTTATTTGTGCGGCCCCTAAAGACAAACGTACTAAATTAATTGGAAAAAGAAAATCAGAGCACCTAAATATACATAAAGTTATCTTAGTTATGCTGCGTACAATTTTTTCTCTCAATGTTAAAGGTTATTCATTCTCCAATAAAACTTCTACTTAATGGGGAAAGTGCACATTTAGTCAGTAATAACACATGTATTTACTTTTAAGCCACTATTTAAAATGTCTTTAGTCTTTAGCCACTGCTTTAATAAACTTTTACCCGCCCGAGCGAAAATACCCTTCTGCTCATAAAGTTCAGGACCAAGTGTCCTTAACTTATAAGCTTGTTACTGTAAGTTCAGGACTAGCTTCCCTTAATTTATGAGCTTGTAAGTCTAAGTTTAGGAATACGTGTCCTTAAATTTTGAACTTATAACTCTAAGTTCAGGACTACATGTCCTTAACTTTTGAACTTGAAACTCGAAGTTCAGGATTACCTGTCCTTAATTTTTGTGCTTGTAACTCTAAGTTAAGGTCTAAGTGTCCTTAACTTATAAGCTTGTTACTGTAAGTTCAGGACTAGCTTCCCTTAATTTATGAGCTTGTAAGTCTAAGTTTAGGCATACGTGTCCTTAAATTTTGAACTTATAACTCTAAGTTCAGGACTACATGGCCTTAACTTTTGAACTTGAAACTCGAAGTTCAGGATTACCTGTCCTTAATTTTTGTGCTTGTAACTCTAAGTTAAGGACTACCTGTCCTAATTTCTGTGCTTGTAACTCTAAGTTAAGGACTAAGTGTCCTTAATTTTTGAACTTCCAACTTTAGGTTCAGGACCAAGTGTCCTTAACTTATGAGCTTGTTACTTTACGTTTAGGACTAGTTGTCCTTAACTTATGAGCTTCTTACTGTAAGTCCATGACTAACTGTCCTTTATTTATGAGCTTGTAACTCTAAGTTTAGGACTATCTGTCCTTAACCTTAGAGCTTGTAACTCTAAGTTCAGGGCTACATGTCCTTATTATTTGAACTTGAAACTCTAAGTTCAGGACTACCTGACCTTAATTTTTGTGCTTGTAACTTTAAGTTAAGGACAACTTATCGTATGTTAGCCATTGAAATATTTTGTACTAAATCACTTTCCCCGGATCCTCATGATCTACAAAGATAGAGAAGGATGTAAATGAAATGGATGAGTGAAAGAATGTTGGTTACTGTGACATGTTCAAATGTGATACACAGATTGCCCTCAACATTGTTAACATGTTAATGAAAATGCCATGCTATAGTAGACAGTGTACAGTATATAGAGCCTAGTTTGTATGAACATGCTAGCAAACTCTTTTTTCTAGATAAGCAGTGTTCCTGCAGAACGGGAGAAAGGGTTTTGAAATTTTGATAGAAGGTTTGGGAAGGAAAAGAGATAGAAGAAAGGTAACATCGTCTTTTCATATTAATTTTAATAGACTAGTGGCTACTTTTGCTCATTATTAAAATTTCTGGATAAAAAGTAAATATCACTTTAAAAAGTGGTTACCCCACGCGATTTTTACCTACTTAATCTAAATACCCATGAGTGCATATATGTGATTAGTTTTCAGGTTTAAATCTAAATTGTATTTAAACCCAAAAATATACTTTCTTAGTTTTCGACAAAAACTTCAATTTTAACTCTTTAATTCCTTATTTTAGAGATCATATATTTTTAGAATGCAAATTAACTCATTATAAAGAATTGTATCAGAATATTTGGAAAACAAGGAAGTGAAATTCTAAACTATTTTGTGGCCTTATTTGGGTAGAAATGTATCTGCATCCGATATATATACTCAATTTAATTAATTTAACCATAAATAATAAACTAAAATTTATTAGGAGTCCTACATTTAAATAATAAAATTTTCAAAGATGGAATCTATCTAATAAGGCACTGTGATAACATTTAGGGTTGCCGTCACATTTCTATCTTTTGTTTCCCTCCATATTTCTTTTAACTTGGTTTCACTATTCATCTCTGATTGAACAAGAAGCTGAAGTTTACTTTTTCAATGATGCAATTGCAAAATTAATTCAAAGTATTATGCTAAAAACTCAATTGAGAATATATTTTCACAATCCCAATTCTCCTCTGAAGGGTGTCGTGATGGCACCCAGTCTCTACGACTAGGTAATCCTAAAAAATAATAACATTTGAACATATATAAATTAACAAGTTATTGAAATTTACTAAATAATAGATAAAGCCTTCTGAAATACAAAACCTCACAATACACACCCCAAAACCGGTAGAACTGAGTCATATAATATGTAACGACTCGGTCGGTCGTTTCGAGAGTTATAGCCTCGATCCCCTGTTTAATGATTTCCCCGTGTTTTTTTCTGCTTATGTGTCTTGCCGGGAGGTTTTGGGTGTAGTTTCGGAGTGTTTTGGGGCACTTAGTCCCTAAGCGAAAGCTTAAGCCATAGGATTCAGATCGTAGTCGGAACTGTGTGAAGACGACTACGGAATGGAGTTTTGTCTATTCCGTTAGCTCCGTTGGGGATTTTGGACTTAGGGGCGTGTTCGGATGGTGTTTCGGACGTCTGTAGCTCATTTAAGCTGAAAATGGAAAAATTTGATTTTTTTAAGATTTTGACCGGTAGTGGACTTTTTGATATCAGGGTCGGATCTCTATTCGGATTCCGGAAGTTGGAGTAGGTCCATAAGGTTCAATATGACTTTTTCTGCAAAATTTGGCGTCAATCGAACGTGGTTTGATAGATTTTGACATCAGTTGTAGAATTTTGAAGTTTTAAATTCATTAAGTTTGAATCAAAGGGTGATTTGTGTTTTTAGCGTTGTTTGATGTGAATTGAGGGTTCGACTAACTTTGTATGGTATTTTAGTACTGGTAGGTATGTTTGGTTGAGGTCCCCGGGATATCGGGTGAATTTCGGATTCTTATTGGATCATTTTGTACTTGTAAAGGATAGGCAAACCTTAGACTTTTTTTATTTTATTTTTGTTCGAGGTGAGAGGTTGTTTCCTTTAGTTCATATTCAGGGGAATGCCCTGTAGACTTTGTATATACTTTATCTGGGGTATGCCCCATAGTGAATGTAATTGGAGGTTGTGACAAACCTCGTGGAAGAATTATGGTATATATTAGTATTTAGGGCATTACCTTATTTTTATAAGTTAATTTTATTATTATTATAATTGTATAAAAATAAATATAACCATTATTTAAAAATAAAAAATGCAACTGTAAGATATCTAATGTTGCTAAAATTGAAAAGTAAAAACCAAAATTTAAAAAAGAAAATTAACAATACATAAAATAAAAATACATTAAAATTAAAAGTACATCAAAGGAGGATACATTAAAATTGAAATTACATTAAAAACATAAACATAAGTTTAGTAATCCGGTATGTCATTTCCAGGTTCACCAAAATTACTAAAAAACTGAGATAACGGGGTAGAAGATTATTGTGCTCGTGGTTGTTGAAATTGTTGACTTATTTTATTGATTATTCATTTTTGTTCTTGTCGCAAAAATTCACGAAGATTTGCATCGTCAATGGAATTCAACTTCGTCAATAAAATTTTATTTTTTTCTTTGAATTCTGTTTGTCTCCAAGCTTCATTTCTTAAGTTACTTGACTTTTCCATCGCCTCAACAAGCCGACTATTTTCGGATTGGATCATTTTCACGTAATCTTCATCAATTTTTCTCTTCAATTTTGCTTTCTTTATCCCAATAGGTTGTTTTGATGATGTTTCCTCACCTGCAACATCCTCATTTAAATTTAGTGAAAATGATGACAAGTTAGGAGACGATACCAATGATGAATCAGGAGTAGGAGCCTCAGACTCCGATAATACATAAGTAGAGCCATGCTTTCTTTCTTTTGTTCTTCCAAAATCAACATCACTAAACTTCTCAAAATCTTTCATTATATCCCACACGTGATCAAATTTAAAGTCTTTTTAAAAGTTCTGGTCTTGCATAAGTAAAGTTTTTACTTGTGCAATCTGCAGTATTTAAGTAAAAGTAAGATAAACAATAATCAAATATATATAAATATAGTATAATCAAGTAACTAAATAAAATACTTACGATATCTTTTTCAGAAGCACAACTTGGATGTAAATTTTTGACTTAACGAATACATGTGTTTAATTTTCTGACAGCCTTCTCAATTGTTTGAAGTCAACATTGCACCGATCGTTGGTTGCGCTCCACCCAATTCTCTTCCTTTCCACGATTGTAAGCTGCAGCGACTCGATTCCAAAAATTATCTTTTGATTGGTAAATTTCCGTTATAGAATCTTGAGAAACATCTAGGCAGTTTAGATTGCGTGCATTGGAGATGGAAAAATTATCCAACAACATGGGCTGGACAATATGCAGGTCGTAGTGGATCCCCAACAATTATTCTTGAAGCTGTAGCTGATTACGACCTTTGGATATGGCATGCATATTTTGGTATGCCCGGCACCAATAATGACATTAATGTTTTAGAATCATCACATTTATTCTCCAATCTCGCTTATGGTATTGCTCATACAGCCCGTTATGTTATTCAAGGAAAACAATATGACATGGGTTATTATTTAGTTGACGGTATATATCAAAAATGGTCTACTATTGTGCAAACTATCCGGGAGCCACGTTCAGCAAAGAAGAAATATTTTCCAATGAAACAAGAATCTTGTCGAAAATATGTTGAACGTGCATTCAGAGTTTTGCAATCTCATTTTGCAATTGTTGCATGTCCGTCACATTTTCGGAGAAAAGAGGTGCTACGTGATATAATGACCACATGTATTATACTGCAGAACATGATAATTGAGGACGAGCGTGATCTTAATGCACCAATTCAAGATGCACGTGAATGTCCAGCTCCTACGGTAGAAATGACAGTAGATGAAGATCACCGATTTGAACAATTTTAGCTGGACAGAAAAAAATTAAGGATAAAGACGCGCATTTCGCACTTAGTAATGAATTAATCGAGCATTTTTGGGAGAATAGAGGCGAAAGTTTAATATTTATGTAGCACTTAAATTAAATTTGACTATGATGTAATATTTATTTAATTATCTTTTATCAATGATTTCACTTTTAATTGATTTATCCTTTAAAATAATTTTTTAATAAATGATTATTTAAGTGGTGAATGTGAAATATATGTGATGAATATGGAAAAAAGAAGAAGATAGAATCTGTTTGAAGGAAATAAAACATAAAATTTTAAAAGAAGATAACAATATAATATTGAAGAGAGAGAAGAATATAAAAAGAAATATTATTTTTTGGTGTAAAAAATAATGTAATGGTTAGAGTAAATTTGGTGTTACACCATTTTACTGTGAAATTTGTGTTAGGATTGGAGATGGTCTAAAACTTACCTCATTTGGATTTTTAGGTTCATTTCCAAATTGAGGCATATTTATGCATTCATTGTCAAGAAAATGACGCATAAGGGTTGTAGCATTTGGGTAGATTTGGTCACAAAATCGACAATCTATTAGAGTTACGTCATTTCCAAATGGAGACATACTTTCACTTTGAACGTTTGAAATAATGAACTTCTTTTAGCTTTTTCTAGAGAATATAATTAAAAGTAAATCTTATTAAACGATATATCAGGGAATAAAATTAAAAAAGTAAGAAATCAATAGGAGATCACGAGGTTGAATAACTATGCGTTACAGAGAATGAAGCATAAAAATGTTGATAATACGAACACTGAGAGTGAAAGAGATGGCTCGAGAAAGAAAAAACTGATCATGATTTTGGCGTGAACAAAAAGAACGCGGAGGAAACGTATATATAGGAGAATTAGAAAGATGCAGGGGATTCACAATTAATAATATGTTTAAACCGCATCTCCAGAAAAGGAAAAAGGAAGAAAAAGGAAAATCTTCGTTGAAGTGGTTTTAAAATCATTACTAACTTGAAAAAGAAGTTTAGTAATTTTTTTATTTGCGAGTATATATAACTTGAATCTATAATTTTTATATCGTTTATAAAATAAAGTTAAATTATTTAAATTAATATACTGAAAGCCTTCATATTGGTAGGGGTTTACATGGACCGGTTTACTTCGATTTTATCAAAATCAAACCAACTCAACTATATCGATTGGGATTAGTTCGCTTTTGTCAGGTTTTTCGGGTTTTTTTGGTTTTTCAGAACATGAATACTATTGAAATAACTTTATTAATGTTATAAATTAAGTTTTGATAAGTGAATATATATATAGTAAAAAATAAAAAACCTGAAAAATACATGATCTATTAACACATTCTTATAGGGGGGTTATATTAATAACATATGATAGTTATTTCTTTGTCATCTAGCAATAATTTTTCGTTAATGTATGCTTTCAAGGTTAACCAAAATTAATAATTAAACATAAAAATCAATATGATACATAAGTAATGATATATTCTATTTAATTTTAAATTATCAAAATACCATTTCAAATTTGACAAGATATAAAAATTTGATACATCTTGACATATGAATATGAAAGGACTAAGAGATTGAAGCATTTCAATAACACTTGATAAGGAAGTAATGATACAATCCAATTTTTAAAGTAAATAAAATATATGCATTTCATAGTTTTATTAAATTTTACATCCCTTGAGAGGATCCCAAATATTTTTAGATATTTTTTAAAGAAAAATTCTATATAAAGCCTTAAAATTATATATATATATATATATATATAAGTTATAAATGTATATATTTGCTTGATTACAATATTTTTTATTCAATACTAAACTAAACCAAACCTAACATTATCGGGATTTTAGTCGGTTTAGTTTGACTTTTCGGTTTGGTACAATTTCGCGATTCAATTTGAACACCCCTAATATTGGGTTTGATTGCATATGGAAAACAACATATACTGTAACGATCCTACCGATCATTTTGCGATCTAGCACGTCGTTCAGCAGTTTGAAGCCTTGAGTAGCTTCACTTCAGGTATAATGACTTGTTTGCATGGTCGGAATTGAATTCCGGGAGTTTTGGAGTTGAATGGTAAAGCGAATTCTCGTTTTCGGAAGCTTTAAGCTGGCTAAGTTAGAAATTCGAAGGTTTTCGAGGAGTTGGACCGGAAATGGACTATTGATATCGGGGTCGGATTTTGATTCCAGAAGTAAGAGTAGGTCTGAAATGTTGAATATGACTTGTGTGCAAAATTTGAGGTCAATCAGACGAGATTTGATGGGTTTCATCATTAAAGGAAGAAGTTTGAAGTTCTTAAGTTCATCAAGTTTGGGTTGGGGCGCGATTCATGATTTTTGCGTTGTTTGATGTGATTTCAACGCTCGACTAGGTTCGTAATGTGTTTTGGGTTAGGATGGTGTGATTGGATAGGGTCTTGGGGGCCCCAGGTGGTTAACGGATCGAAATTGAACTTGAGGAATGGCTCAAGTGCACTAGTTCTGGTGTAATCTCACCTGCACATGTTTGATCGCAGGTGCATGACTGCAGAAGCGAGGAAATGGTCGCAGGTGCGGTCTGGGCGATGGAGGGAACTGATCGCACGTGCAAAGAGTTGTCTTCACCTGCGAGGACGCAGATGTGATCGGGCGTCGCATGTGAGAGAATGAGAAAGACAACCTGGGGACACAGGTGCGGAAGTTTATCCGCAGAAGGGGATTTCGCCTAGCTTGGGGGAAATCGCACCTGAGATTGAAATTTCGCAGGTGAGGCTGGTGCACGGCAAGTAAGAACGAGATTTGGCCATTTTCACTCATTTCTCACTTTGGTTGGACGATTTTAGAGCCTTTGAAAAGAGGGGATTTCCTCATCTTCTATGAGGTAAGTAATTCTTGCATGTATTAAGCTAAGTACATGATTTCATAAGGATTTAAACATGGAAATTGTATAAATTGTGGGGCTTTTGGCAGAAAACCTAGAATTGGTATTTTTTTATTTTGACCACGATTTTGGTCATGGAACTTGGAGTAAATTATATATTTAAGTTCATGAGGTTATGGGTAAACTTTATTTTCGGAAAGTTTCAGAATCCGGGCACGTGGGCTCGAGGGTGATTTTTTTATCGACTTTGCGATTGGGGTTAGGAAGTGTTATAAATTGGATTTTTATGAGAAATTGAGAATACATTTATGAGTTTACACATTTATTGACTAGTTTTGGAGCGTTGGACATCGGTTAGAGTTGTTGGAAAGGCTTGGAAGCCGGCTATGGAACTTCGGAGCGAGGTAAGTCTCCTTTCTAACCTTGTAAGAAGGAATTGTCCCCATAGGTGAAATGATTATTTATGTGCTACTGTTTGTTGGGAGGGGGCTACGTACGCACGAAGTGACGAGATTCCGTGCGTAGATACTAGTTATGCCTCTGTCCGGGTAGTTTTAGGCTCACGTCATGCTTTGTTGTTATTATACTTGATTTGTGTTTAATGTTTGCTTTGAGAAGGAGCTAGATCGAGCATGCTTATTAAATAATTTGAAAGGAATCGAGAATTATTATCCAAATTGGAAATGTTGAAAGTTTGCACGAAAATTTCACATTTTGAAAGGAAATGGAAGATTACTTTAATAAATTGAGAAATCTATTTTTAACCACGTCGCATGTATGATTCGCGAGTAGGGTATAAACTTATATTTATATTTGACAGCGTCGCATGAATGATTCGCGAGCGGGGATCATGTCGCATGTACGCTTCGCGAGCGGAAAAAAAGATGCATATATTGTTCGTGTCATTCGACCCTCTGGCAGTGTACAATTTACTTTTATGTTGAATCTGGCCGTACACCTCGCATTTCCTATATATATACTTTTATCCTCATGGAATCGTGCGTAATATTCGGCTAGAAGAAGTGTATCTAAGGGTTTTTCCTGTAATTGAATTAGTACAACCTCTTGATGAAATTCACTATATCTATATATATGCTCCGATCACGGAGGGAACTTGCTAGTTGAGAGCCAAATAAATTGAAAAGAAGAGAATTGTACCGCGTAATTTATACTTGTTAGTTTCATATATCTACTCTGTTCCATATTTATTCATTTCTTTATTGTACTTGATATTATTGGACCACTAGTAAGTGCCGGAGTCGACCTCTCGTGACTACCTCTTTGAGTTTAGGCGGGATACTTACTGGGTACACGTTGTTTTTTGTACTCATAATACATTTGCTATGCATTTTGTTGCACATGCACATATATGTCTAATGGCCCAGTCGGCGCGGCGGCATGGGCAATACGGAGACTTAGGTGAGTTGCACCTCTCGAGACGACCGCAATCAGCAGAGTCTCATTCAGAGTATTGTATTGTACCTCCTCTTCTGTCTAATTTTATTCCGGACAGATTATTGTATTACATCTTATTTTCTTGAAATTTCTCATGCACCTGTGACACCGGGTTTTGGGATTCCTATGGGATTTATCCATTATTTGAATACTCATGGAAATTTCATTATTTGCTATTTTATGTAAGGAAAAGAAATGATTTCAAAAATATTAAAATGAGAATTTAATTAGCTATTTAGTGTTGGCTAGCCTGACAGTGGTGTCCGATGCCATCATGACCCTTAATGGATTATGGGTCGTGACAACGTGGTATCAGAGCACTAGGTTCCCTTAGGTCTCACGAGACTTGAGCGAGTCTAGTAGAGTTTTGCGGATCGGTACAGAGACGTCTGTACTTATCTTCGAGAGGCTACAGGGCTGTTAGGAGTACTTACCTTTTTGATTCCTTATCGTGCGATTTGATTCTTTGAGGCTTATGCCTTTATTTCATTCCCATTGTATCTCATGCAACGCGAAGGGCTGTTTATAATTGGGAGGTGAGTAATTGAAATGTACTACATATATGGTGCAGGATGTTTCTCCCTACCTATTTGATGAGGTTATTGTCATCGCCTTGCGAAAGGCCGTTCTATTGTTTTACCTTAGTGCATGATTCAGAGATTCGGTATATTGATTCTGGTAGAGAAAAGGCAATCAGACTATAAATGTTCGGGTGTGGGTTGATAGAGTAATGAGACTTGGTGTGATTTAGTGTGGTAGAACTTTTATCTGCGACGTGGTTTTGTCATCCTCATTTGAATGTGTTAGAGTTTGCCGGTGCTATGATCTTCTTCATTCACCCTCGGGGCAGGATGTTGTGGGATAGCATCGGGGAAACGACTGTCAGAGATCGCGATGTGCGGTGGTTCAGGATCGGACCAGTGTTTTCAATGTTGACGGCTTGATAAAGATGATATTCAGAAAGGTTTAAAGTGGTAGTGACCTGTTTGTTCAAGCAATGCAGAGATAGATATTGATATAAGGCAACAATAGAGAAGGAAAGGACAAGGAAGGACATGTGGGAAGTGTCAGGCGGTGGTTAACTTCTAGAATGGTTGCTTAAGGGAGTGATTTTAACCTAAGTAGAAGAGTGGAAGAGTAGCATATGGATTCAGTGGCAGGGTAACTATGCACCTTGAGGAGGCTTTAAGAGTGATTTGGGGATTTTAGTGGACGGTGATTGGGTCCATTGGCTTAATTTGGAATATTGGCTATTGTATGGCGGGGGAATTGGATGAAAAAAAAAGGGGTTGGTTGGTATGAAGAAGGATACAACGTAACTTTGAATTTGGAAAAATATTGTCGCACATTTATGTTGAGGCCCATAAGGAGGGATCAGACTATGTACAGTGCGTGCATGAGAAGGGGCTCAGGATGGGTTATTGATGTCGTAGCGATTGTGCAGTGCAGCGTCGTCGGGTGATGTCGGTAGGGAATTTCAACGTGTCGCTTATCTCCGATGGGCAGGTCAGCAGTCGCGTGGTTGGCGAAGCTTCTACGAATAATTCTACTGACTATCCAGCGAGAGGTCGAATAGGCGAATGTTGATGGAGATGCAGAGTGTTCATGAGATGCTAACGGAAGGATTTTTAGTAATTTTTAAAATCAGTGGCGCAAGATCAGTTCAGCAATGAAGAAAGACTCTTGGTGGGTTCCAGAGTTGTGTAATGGTAGCTTCAAGCTAAGTGGGTTCCATCTCCTACGGTAGGATTACGTGGTCATCTATTTGTGAGATTTCTGGGTATTAGAATATTGATGGGCTATTACATCTAAGGAAAGAGAACGTAAATAGTAATTTGACCAAAGGAGTTGGTAAAGGTGTGCTATGGTTGGCTTTATCGGCTCGTGTTCGGGCTTTGGGAAGATTCAGGACTTATGCTTCTTGCAGAGGTGATTTTCAAAGGGAGATATTCAACCGGGTGCTTCATTGAGAGGGGTGTTCATGTGCCAGCGGATTCTTTGAGTTGATTATATTTGGGACCAAGCCAGAGTGGGTGACTCTCAACGACGGTCCTAGAAAATTAAAAGGTTAAAATGTGGTGCCTAAGGATCTCAAGCCGCGGTATGGTTAAGAATCGAGCTTTTGCAGCACAATATGATAAGAGGCTCAGAATGTTCTATGAAATTTTTGGCTTGCAGTGCAGTATTTTGGAGGAAGGAGGGCCTGAACCAGTTCATGAGTTTGGAGACAGCATGGTCTCATGATGCAAGGCACCTCAAGAAGAGTGCGTATTGAGTTGTTATGTGTTGATTGGAGTTATTAGTATTTCTGAGTCAAGTTAATGATAAGTTAGAAGAAGCCGGATAGGATAGCCACGGTTGGATTGGCGTGATGTCGTCAGTAATCAGTTCTTCCAGCATGGTTAGATTATGCATGTGCTTTATGGAGGTACGTGCGAGGCTTAACGGCCGCTGTTATTGGTTCTATTTGGTAGTATTCAAGCATTATGTCATGTGATGCGTAGTCGGATCCCAGAAGGATTATGGTGGTTAAGATCACTACTGGAGGATTCGCAGGTTCTACGGTTATAAGAATTCACTCGCGTGTTGCGACGGTTCTCTTGAAATAAGCTAAGTGAAAAGTTTCTATAAGATGAAGAGTTCACCGCATTAGTGGTTCAGGGGTCATGGTCATGTTAGGTGTAGTGAGCGATATGAAATTTGAAAGTGAGGATCAGGGTTGCGGTTAGGTGTGGCAAGGGTGCCACGAGCTCGGATGAGCAGGGAAGGGATTTGGATGTTTAGAGTAAGCTGGTATTGTCTTCAACATCACCTAAGATCAGAGGTTGTGTAAGAGGCTTTGCGTTCTGGTTGCGGATTTCTTGATTTGCTTTACAAGCATTTATATGGCTGGTAGTATGGAGGTCGTGTGAGTGTATTCCATGGGAAGATTGTATAACGGTGACATGTAGTCACCTAATGGATGGAAGATTTAGACCAAGTATGAAGAATGTGGTAAGATTGCGTATTTGAGAATTTATGCCTAGAGGGCGCTCGGTTCATTTGGTTGTGGATTGTGGGAGTTTGTACCGGTTGTGATGGTTATTCTCGTGTGCTATTATAAAAGTGGGTTATTGTGGACCCAAGTAAGGCTATTAGCCTAGTTTGGTGCGATCAGAATAGGCTTGAGGTTTGTGAATGAATTTAAATATGAATGTGGGCTCTATATCATGTCAGGTATGTTCATTTCAGCAAAGCGCTCCTCATGGAGGAGTATTCGGATGATGGATGTTGTTTCGTTGCCAGCTATTTCGTGTAAGGTTATATTGTGCCGTGTGAGTCGTGTATCGACTTGATAAGTTTCTTATATGTTGAGGTTCCGTGTAGTGATGGGGTTATGTGAGCAGGATGGCTCTTGAGATTTAGATTATATATCGCACCTCAGTTGTGCTTGAGTTTTGTAGCGTATGGCGTTATCTGTCTCCCCAGTGTTGGTATTATGCACTTGGTGCGCTTGTGACCGATATTCAGTTTTTTTTAGTAATGAGAAATTTAGCTTGGTGTGTAGCTCCTTATGTGAATTTTGTGTGTGGATCGGGTGGCACGCCACCGCAGGTAGGTTATTTGGATCGGGGTGCACTCTGCAACAGTGTAATGATGAGTACATTTTTCATATTCTATTATTTTGTGTGTTTTTTTTCCCTTTTTCTGAGAAAAGTTCACATTAGTTACGTGGGTTGAGTAGTTCCTTCCAGAGTTCATTTCCTTATGTATCACATTCGAGTTTGTAGTTTGTTGGCGTTGCGGAATCATGTGATACTATTGGTCATGTCTGGGGCGGCTTATTTCCTGAGCAACTCGTACTGGGTAAGACGAGATTATTGGAACTAGGATCAGTGCAATAGAATTATGTGAAGTATATTAAAGAGCAAATACCATTATTTGGCTCAGAATGAGGTAATGATTCTTTTCAGGAGTATAGACTCAATGATTTGTTGACTCGGCAGTTGTTTATGAATTTCTACTCATCTCTTCCATTGTGGCGGGATTGCGAGAGTTGGAGCAGCACCTATATGTGTCATGGGGTGCATTATGAGCATTAGATTCGGGAAATGTCAGCTATAATGATCAGAGAGTGTTATTATGGCCTTGTGAATGATGTGAATTCAGCAAGGTCGTGTAGTCCTATCCTGGTACAGCGTGTGGTGATTGTTACGACATTCATATGTTTCAAGTGGGCCTAGCAGAGAATTCCAGATGTTAGAACCGGGCTCTGAGGCTCATTTGCCTAAATGGAAAAGAATATCTTCAGTTTGATCGAGTTAATGTGCTCAACTGAGTTGTGGTAGCACGGGTAGGTGCACAATGTGTTTAGCAGTGATTTCAGGCAGCTCCAGCACAGTTCTTAGCACGTTCGAGGACGAACGTATATTTAAGTGGGAGAGAATGTAACGACCCGACCGGCGTTTTAGGCTCTAGCGCGTCGTTCAGCAGTTTGAGGCCATGAGTAGCTTCACTTCAGGTATTATGACTTGTTTGCATGGTCGGAATTGAATTCCGGGAGTTTTGGAGTTGAATAGTAAAGAGAATTCTCGTTTTCAGAAGCTTTAAGCTGGAAGAATCGACTAAGGATGGATCTTTGAGTAAACGACCTCGAAACTGGGATTTGAAGGCTCTAGCGGGTTAGTATCATGATTTCTGGACTTGGGCGTATGTGTGATGTGTGGCTAGAATTCGTGATTTTAAGCATTATATACCTCGCATTTTATGTGCT
>ML357974.1:0-128130 GCA_005239505.1 Nicotiana paniculata | reverse complement strand
GGCCCTTGGCTCGATTGGCCCAATGACATCCATTCCCCAAGCAACAAATGGCCAGGGTACCGATATAGGATGCAATTCTGAGGGTGGCGCATGGATCAGGTCGCCATGTATTTGACGCTTATGGCACTTCCGGACGAAACCAAAACAATCTTTCTCCATGGTCATCCAATAATATCCAGCCCGCAAGATTTTCTTTGTGAGGACATACCCATTCATGTGGGGATCGCATACTCCTGAATGGATATCGCCCATGATCTTTTCGACTTCTTTGCCGTTTACACATCTTAACAGATTTAGATCGGGAACCCTTTTATATAGTACTTCCCCACTTAGGAAGAAACTGCTGGCGAGCCTTCAGATGGTTCTCTTTTTGTCTCCGTTGGCCTGCTCGGGATATTCTTTTGTCTTCAAAAATCTTTTAATATCATGATACCATGGTTGGAAATCGGACTCTATTTCGACCGTGTTGTAGTAACCATGTTTTTCCTTGATTTGGAACTCTAATGGGTCTATGCGAACATTACCTGGATAGGGAATCATTGCAGCTAGGGTGTCCAGCACATCAGCTAACTCATTGTGGCACCGAGGAATATATTGGAACTCGACAACTTTGAATCGATTACAATGATTCTCCACATGCTGTTTGTAGGGAAGGAGTTTAACATCTCGAGTTTCCCACTCTCCCTGAGCCTGCTTAATGATCAAATCGGAGTCCCACATGATCAATAAATGTTCTACATCCATGTCAACGGCCATGTTCATGCCCATTATACAAGCTTCATATTCAGCAGTATTATTTGTGCAGAAGAAACGGAGGCGGGCCGTGGCAGGGTAGTGTTGTCCTGTGGGTGAAATCAAGATTGCCCCAATCCTGATACCTTTCGCATTGGCTGCCCCGTCGAAGAACATTTTCCAGGTGTCAGCGCCTTCCGAGATTAATTCGATGGAATTGATTTCTTCATCCGGAAAATAAGTGCTCAAGGGCTGGTACTCATCATCGACCGGATTTTCAGCAAGATGATTGGCCAATGCTTGAGCTTTCATAGCTGTGCGAGTGACATAGACAATATCGAATTCTATGAGCAAGATTTCCATTTTGCTAATCTCCCGGTGGGCATTGGCTTTTGGAATATGTACTTCAAAGGATCCAGCCTCGTAATGAGGTAGGTGGTATAAGCCAACAGATAATGTCTGAGCTTCTGAGCAACCCAAGTTAGAGCGCAGCAAGTCCTTTCTAACTGAGAATACTTGGCCTCGTAGTTTGTGAACTTCTTACTTAAGTAATAAATGGCATGCTCTTTCTTCCCGGTTGCATCGTGTTTCCCGAGAACACACCCAAAGGAATTTTCTAGCACCGTCGGGTATAGGAACAAAGGTCTCCCTGGTTCTGGTGGGACTAACACTGGAGGATTTGAGAGATATTCTTTGACCTTGTCAAAAGCGCCCTGGCACTCGTCTGTCCATTTGATGGCCGCATCTTTTTTCAATAGCTTGAATATAGGCTCGCATGTGGAGGTCAACTGAGCGATGAACCTGCTGATGTAATTCAACCTACCCAATAGACTCATGACTTCCTTCTTGGTTCTTGGGGGTGGGAGATCCCGGATAGATTTTATCTTTGCTGGGTCCAGCTCGATGCCTCGTCGACTGACTATAAATCCCAGTAATTTTCTGAATGGAACTCCAAAAGCGCATTTGGTTGGGTTTAATTTCAAATTATATCTGCGCAGGCATTCGAAGAATTTCCTCAAATGCTGCACATGGTCATTTTGGGTTCTGGACTTAATGATCACATCATCCACGTACACCTCAATCTCCTGATGCATCATGTCGTGAAATATGGCGGCATGGCCCTCATATAAGTCGCCCCAGCGTTCTTTAAACCAAACAGCATGACCCGGTAACAGTACGTTCCCCAGGGTATAGTGAAGGCTATTTTTTCTGCATCCTCTTCATCCATCAATACATGGTGATATCCGGCATAACAATCGACAAAAAACTGTACCTCATGTTTCGCACAATTGTCCACTAAGATGTGTATGTTTGGCAGTGGAAAATTATCTTTGGGACTGGCTTTATTCATATCCCGGTAGTCGACACATACTCTGACCTTTCCGTTCTTTTTAGGCACCGGAACCACATTGGCTAGCCAGGTGGTGTATTGGACAACTCGGATTACTCCAGCCTTTAGTTGTTTAGCGACCTCTTCTTTGATCTTGATACTCATCTCTGTTTTAAAATTCTCTGCTTTTGTTGGACCGGTGGATGATCGGGGTAGGTTGGTAATTTGTGTCCACCAAGTCTATACTTAGTCCGGGCATGTCGTCGTAGGACCAAGAAAATACGTCTTTGAATTCTAATAGGAGTTGAATCAAGGTGTCTCTAGTCTTTTCATCCATGTGGACGCTTATCATGGTTTCTCGAATCCCTTCTTCACTGCCCAAGTTAACGAGTTCTGTTTCGTTTAAGTTTGTCTTAGGCTTATTCTCGAACTGTTCCCATTCTCAATTTATTTCCCTAAAAGCCTCTTCTTCGTCATATTCGAGTTCTTGATTCATTATTTCGAGGTTAGACGACGTATTAGGATTAGAGCACGAAGTCCGCAAGCATGTCATATTTTTTAAAGCATCATTATTAGGACTGAAAAAATAAGAAAAGTAACAAAAATCAGAAAGAATAGTAGACGATGAAATTTTGATTTCATTGAATTGAATTTGAACATAGGAGGGTTTACATCTAAATTAAAGGCAAGAATTAAAAAACTTGAGTTACACCCTGAAATAACTCATAGTGTATAAAGGATGGCAAAAGGTGAACTACTGGGACTCCCGCCAGACGGGGAATGGAGTAGCCTCCCAGTTTTGCAACTTGGCATCAGGTCCCATATACTGTACTTCGGCAGTGCTGGAGCCTTCTCCTGGATGGACCATATGGGCTTCGTACAATATTTGCCTCATTGCTCCGCATATTTCTTGTATTTCTTCGACCGTGAAAACCTCTTTTTCTTCCTCCACGTATTTTGGCTTGACAAATGATGCGGTGATGTGTGAGATCGGTTGAGGCAATACCCAACCATTTTTCTTGCGTTGCTCAGCCCATTGTTCGTCGTCAGGGGTAGCTTGAAACCCTATGCCAAAAAACATTTTATTGGTAGGCAAGGTGACGGGTTCTTTAATGCCTTGCAAGGACACCCCGAGCCCTTTTCCATGTGTGTACCCATGTTTGATCATGTCGTTGGCGACCATAATTGATGCGTTTGATAGGAAGTGTTGAGGGCACGGGGTTCCTTCCTCATGCTGGTTTGTAACCACAATCTCGAAATCCTGGTAGACTATGTGCTCGCTGCCCTCTCTTGCTTCCAGGCATGGGGCTAATGGGTCCCTGTAAACAGATTGCTCATCTTCCCCATGCACCATGATTTTCTAGTCCTCATATTCGAATTTAACCATCTGGTGGAGAGTAGATGGCACTGCCCCTGCCGCATGGATCCAAGACCTTCCCAGGAGATAATTGTAGGAATTATCCATATCCATGAATTGGAATGTCATTCAAAATCTACAAGGCCTATTATTAAGACCAAATCAATCTCTCCGATCGTGTCTCTTTTGATACCATCGAATGCCCGGACGCACACATTGTTGGGCCTGATTCTTTCAGTCCCGATCTCCATTCTTTGTAAGGTCGATAGAGGGCAAATATTAACCCAAGATCCACCGTCCATCATAACTCTCTTCACGTAGTAACATTTACATTTAACAGTTAGGTGGAGAGCTTTGTTGTGGGTGGCCCCTTCCGGGGGAAAATCATTCTTGCTGAACGAAATCCGGTTGACCTCAAAAAATCGTTCTACCATCTTCTCCATTTGATCGACCGTGGTGTTGGCTAGAACGTATACTTCGTTGAGGGTATTGATCAGGATCTTCTGATGCTCGCTTGAATTTACCAGCAAGGATAAAAGCGAGATCTGGGCGGGGGACGTTCTGAGCTCCTCGATTGTGGCGTATTCAGAGGTTTTCAAATTCTTGAAGAATTCCTCTGCCTCTCCGGCACTGATCGACTTTTTGGGCGGAAAGCGTTTCAACTTGCTTTTGTTTAGCTCTTCCGGGTCGCGGTATTTCTCTAAAGAGTTTATATCGCCTGTTTCCCCAATAATCTCTTTTCCTTTGTATGTCACCACCGTCCTGCGGTAATTCCATGGCACGGCAGTAGTATTCTTCATGGGAGTTTGCGACACGCGGCTAATAACCACGGGCTCGTTCAGCCTGGGTAAATTACTTACCCCCGCTCCGCATACGTCCCCTTCGGGACATACATTTTTGAGTCATTCATTATTGCCCTGTTGAATTTTAACCTTTTGGGAGGGCTCAACACACTTTGTTCTTTCATGTGTGCCTTGGGGATGTAAAGGAAAGAATCTTTAGAGGGTCTCTTATTTGTCCCAGTCTCAGTCTGTTCCGTGACCTGGGGGACGAGGTTACTCTTTCTCATCTCCTTGGCTGGATTGGGTGTTGTCTTGGATTTTCTTTCTAAATCTATGATGGCGATGATGGCCTTTAGAGCTGAATCAAAATCCTGGTCCTCGCAAATCATACCGATGACGGGCCCATGATTGTGAGCGGGCAATGGATTGTTTGTCATATTGGGAGCTTCTTCGTCCCTTAAAACCACTTTCTTTTGTTCTATAAGGCTTTCCACGGCCCTTTTGAAGGTCCAACAATCCTCTGTGTCGTGCCCTTCTGCTCCGGAATGGTAAGCACAATTGGTACCCCATCTATATGACGGTGATTGGGGATCTGCCCGTTTGGAGGTACGGGTTGGAGGAGTCTCAACTAAACCAACTTTGGGAAGAGGCTGGAATACGGCTCTCCGATGGGAGTGAAATTAAGTCTCCTCGGTGGCTTTCTGGGTAGGCATTTTACGGGTAGCTGTTTTGAGGAGGGCATTGATTATATGGAGCTGGGGGACGATGGTTATTTTGTGGGGGTGGAGTTCTATTCTGATTGTATTGTTGTGGCGGCCTGGGATGTGGTTGAGCGTTTATTACCACATAGGGAAAAGAGGGCGAAGCATAAGCTGTATTTTGGTGAGGATAGTAATGTTGGGAAGCTTTAAGAAATGGGCGTGGGTATTGTCGAGGTTTCCTGACATCGGAAACCATCATGGCCCCTTCTTCTTTTTTTTTCCTGTTGGCCGCAACCCCGGATTCGCTTTGGATAGCCTGAGAGGTCGCTCTTATGTCAGATTGGCTCAGGATACGACTAGTTTTTAGCCCGTTCTCTACCATTTCTCCAATTTTAATTGCTTCCGCGAATGGTTTGCCCATGGCGGACATCATATTTTAGAAGTAATCAGCTTCCTGTGCTTGTAGAAAAACGCTAACCATTTCAACCTCATCCATCGGAGGTTTGACCCTGGAAGCTTGCTCGCGCCATTTGATGGCGTACTCTCTGAAACTCTCTGAGCGTTTGTTTTTTAGATTGGATAGTGAGTTCCTATCGGGAGTGATGTCCACATTGTATCGGAATTGTCTGACAAATTCCCATGCCAAGTCATCCCATATGTGCCAACGGGATATATCCTAGTCCATGTACCCTTCTGATGCAATCCCCGTCAAGCTTTCTCCAAAATATGCCATGAGAAGTTCCTCCTTCCCACCTGCTCCCCTGAGCTGGTTGCAGTACCTTTTCAGATGGGCTATGGGGTCTCCATGTCCGTCATATTTTTCGAACTTGGGGGTTTTGAATCCGAGAGCCAGATGGACGTGCGGGAACATGCACAAATCTGCATAGGAGACACTTTTCTGCCCGCTCATCCCCTGTATATTTTTGAGGCTCTGTTCAATACTCTTCATTTTTTGAGTTATTTCTTCGTTCTCGAAGATTTTCTTATCTTGTCCCAAAATTATCTCAGGATGAGTTTGTTGGGGATATGCATTGGGAGTAGCATGAGCGGTATCCTGATGGGCGGATGGTGTTCGGAATGTGAATGCTGGCGGCTCGAAACTTGGCCCGGAGATAGTTGGTGGGGCCGTGGAGGAGATTGGTTGTGCGGTGAAAATGTTGGAAGACACACCAGAAAACAAAGCCTGGGGGCGAACCTCAGAAGGCCTTCCGGCAAAGTGAGCCGACATAGTTGGATGTCCTAATGGCGTGGCTGGTTAGCTTATGGGGATGTTGGACGTCCCTCTTGCCCTGGGGATTATCTCTGGGAAACCCGGGATGGTACTGGGCGGTTCCCTACCATTGTACCATGCATCCCACATTTCCAGCATGCGGCAATGCAGAGTCCTGTTCTCTTTAGCTGTTGCGGACTCAGAAGTTGGGATGGCTGGATTTAGGTCTTCCACGGAGGAGTTGGCGATTGGCAGGTGACTTTCAGATGTCATTTCTATGCTCCCCTTTGATCTAGTGAAGTAAGGATAGGAAGCCTGGTTACCGCAAAACCAACCAACTAAAATACCTTTTAGATTGAACCAACAAAATATTTGGTTAAAACATTTATCACATAGGTAATCGCATGTACAGGGTATGCAATGCACCTGATGCTTTTCTATATGATTTTGCCACAGTTGTGTATTTCATCCCAACTTTATCTCTCAGTTTGTTTTTCTTTTTATTATTTTTCCCTTTCCTTTGTTGTTGCTTCTGCTTTTTATTCCTCAATCGGTTTCCTTTCTTATGGTTATGATCGAATCCTATGTGGATTGCCTATGTATCACGACACCGTGTGAATCAAATCATCACGTAGTTCATGCTAGCAAAACCCAAAGAGATCGATGTATATTATTTTTTTTAAAAGATTCATTCTAAAATTTCCATTCATTAAATAAACACTTTTGATTACACAAAGCTGGCAGCCCATTTTTGGAATTATAGAGTTTTCAAAACAGACTTGACACATATTTTCTAAAATATAAAAACTGATTGTGGACTCAACACATGACTACGACTAGAAAAGTGAAGTACAGACTCGAAAATATCAGGAATACATTAGTGCTTCCGTTGCTCCAGGGGCCGGTGGGGCATCATTCGGCCTTGCCATGGGTCTGCGTGCTATGTCTTGTCGTAGGCGGTAAAGGTCGTCCATTATCTTGTGGACGAAGATCATAACTGCTGAGAAGAAAGTGGTCCGAGTCATATCTTCGCATTCCGGACATCTGGTGACGATGTAGTCAACTATCTCTTGGACCCTTCGCCTGATAATACCCTTCTCTTGAAGCAGGTGCCCGATTTGTTGGGATATTGCCTCTAAAGTTTGGGCATCTTTGTGACTTTGTTCTTTCCATTGTTGCAACTCTTTTTCTAACCGAGACATCATGGCGTAGCGTTGTTCCCTCTCTGTTTTAAACCTTTTTGCCTGTTTGGCCATTTCGTTCTCGAGGGCGGTCAATTTTTCCTTGAAGCCCACGACTTCCTGGTCATATTTCCTTTTTAGTCTCTGGACAAACTCTGTTCTTTCTTCTGCACTTCTTGTTAATCTTGCCTGAATTTCGGCCAGTTCTTTTTCAGCTTTGTCTAAATCATTCCCATAGCTACATACTTTAGGCCTCAGGCCGTTGATAAGCCTTTCATCAGCCCTGCTTCTCTCTGGGTTCTCAGCAGCTGTTTTCAGTTCCTGTATCTGGGCCCGGAGGACTTCATTTTCTTGGGCTAGTGTATTTTTCTCCCCTTCAATCGAGGCAGTATGTAGAATGTTTTCGAACTTGATTTCCCTGACCTGGGCCTCCAACTTGCTTATGGTGGCTCGGTAGCTGTTCTCTTTTTTTAACCAAGCCCAATGCTCTTGAGTTTTCTCGGTGAATTATTGTACGTGGGGTCTCTTTGCGAGTCGTTCCTGCTCTTGATGCTCCCTGCCTCTTACGCCGTACCAAGAGGTGTAGGCGGGCTCCACTTCCCCTTTGGATAAGTCTCTCACTCGAGTTTGAGGTTCTAAAAACCTGAACTCGTTCCAAATTTGACGGACCCTGCCTTCAGGAAATGCAGCTCTTGGGCATAACTCGATGGCTTGTTGGCTTAAATCCTCGTCACGGGGAACACCCTGTTGTCTCCCCAACTGGCGTAAGACCCGGTGCGAGGCATATGGCTGAATGCTTCGCAGGCCCATTAACAGGAGATAGCAAACCTCAGCGGACATATTGATAACCTCGTTGAGAGGGAGCCACCCGAATGTCACTCGATTTGGTTGGCAGTCAGTGAGCTCAAGTATGAGTGCCAGGCTTTCGTGCCTTCAGGAAATTGGTGGCCTTTTACCCGAGTACTATGTTCCTCGATGCAGTTCAAACCGGTTAAACTGTAGTTCATGTAGCCCGGGCGGTGACAAAGGTGCTCGATCAGCCAGATTTGTAGGAGCAGGTTGCATCCCTCAAAGAATTTTCCCCCAGATTGGCAAATTGTCAGAGCATGGTAAATCTCGGCTAAGACCATCGGTATAAGTGTGCCATTGGACTTTTTCATCATGAAGTCTGCTATTCCCACAAGCCCAATGTCTATGCATCCGTCACTTCTTGGGCAGATCAAGGTGCCCAAGAATGCTACCACAAAATCTAGCCCCCGGCGGGCTTCCCATTTAGCCTGATCTTTGTGAGTTAGACCAGTGTTGTTAGTCTCATAACCCTGGGGATCTCCATAACGTATGTAAAGATAATAGAAAGTGCAGAAACATTCGGACAAGTGTGGGTCTTGGACGTCCATGCTAATGTTCAACTGATCCAAAAACTTGTGGGGAGTCACCGCCATGGGTGCCACTGGGTACCGACTTCTGAGATTGTCATTGAGACCAGCATACCCTGCAATTTCCTCTAGCGTGGTCGTCAATTCAAAGTCTGAAAAGTGGAATACATTATGGGCGGGATCCCAAAACGGTACTAGAGCCTTGACGATGTCCAACCTCGGCTTGATCCTTAAAAGGCCAGTAAGTCCCCCTAAAGCTTTCATAACAGACTTTCTACTGGTTTCCCCCAAGTTGCTCCACCACATATGGAGTCCTATAGGGATTTCCTCGACTGCCCTGAAGGGGATGTTTTCAACTGTATTCATCCTGTACGTTCGTTTTTTGATTAAAACCACAGAAAATTTTTGAAAAGTGTCATTTTGGCAAAGGGTTTTGTAATAAAAAAAAATGGACCACCTTTGTGAATACGACCCTTTAAGGCTGTGTTCGCGAAATTTAAAGACAAAACACAGGTGGCCACTTTTGCAAAACGACCTTCCGGCGCCCCACTTGGGCGATCAGGCTATAATGGTGTCACCTAATTTTATTTAGGGCTATATCCTTTTGATTTTAAAAAATGGAGTTGGACCCGATGAGGGTTGCATACGTATCCCACACCCGTGAGAATCAAACAAAGCGTAGCTCAGGAAAATCCTGATTGACTAAAAATATACACCCACTCATTTTGTTTTTTTTTTTTTCCAGAAATTTTGAGTTTCGGGATAAATACGAGGATTTTCAAAACAGGGTGAATTCTCTATCTTACCTCACTCTTGGTTTTTTTTTCTCTGTTCATTTTTGGCTTAGCCGGTCAATACACAAGCTGAGACAAATGAATTAATACGTAACAAGTAAGATGCATCAGGGTAGTCTTTCATTTCGGGTACATCTGTCCTAGACGGACTCAACCCCTGTGTTGATCCCCCTAAGTCAAATGCACATGATGCAGATAAGTGTTCCTACTAGGGATACGACATGAGGTTTTGTTATTCTAGGTTTAAACCTGGGGTTTTGTTCTAGACTAGGCTTACACGAGCGGACAGCTCGAGCCGAGGTCGGCGCAGCGTACCGGGAATACAGAAGCTTCACCGGCTTTGAAACTTATCCGTACCTCGTTCTAAAATTTGGGTATGACTCTAATAGAAAAGAAGTCCCACGAAGTGCACACTTCCCAGATGATTTAGAAGACTTAGAGAGAAGAGGGTTTCGGCACAATTTATACACAGTTCAGATAATATCAAAGCGGTAAAAAGTGACATTTAGCACGTTAGGTTTAAACATGTAAAAATCAGATAATAAAGCCAAAATAAAATAGTCTATTCTAAGCTCGAATTCTTAAACCCTGAACCATAGATTGTGGGTTTAAAGATCCCCAGCAGAGTCGCCAGAGCTGTCACACCTCCTTTTTCTCTACCCCGGATTAATGAAAGGGTAATAAGGGAGTTTTTCCAATTAAAGTGACATCATTCGGATTTTAGGATTTATTTTAGTTTTCATAGTCGCCACCCGAATTTTTGACGATGCTCCGGGACACCGTTATATTTTAAAATCCCAAACTGAGGAAATTTTGACTTTGTTTTAATTTGTCTGCGACCAGAAATCCGAGTAAGAAATTCTGTTAACCAGGGAGAAGGTGTTAGGCATTTCCGAGTTCCGTGGTTCTAGCACGGTCGCTTAACTATTAATATTTGACCTAAATTATCTGATTATTTACATATTTTAGCATATTGTGCATTTAGCCGTTTAACTTTTAATCGCTTTTAGTATTTATGGATTTATCTTGAAACAAGTCATGATGGCGTGCACTTGTGTGTTTTGGACACATTGTAACCGCGTCACATGAAATGCACCCACGATTACAACATGTGATTTTTATTATAATTTGAAGTTGAAGACGGGGACATGAGTTGTCGCACCCGAGTGTAGATTAAGTAGTCAAGACTATGATCGTGACGGTTTTATAATGCATATTTGAGGCGATGTTTGAGTATTCTTTATGTTTTCTATTTGAAGGAGTACTTTAATTTTAGGATAGATTATGACGTTATGGATTTATCTTTGACAAGTTACGATGGCGTACACTTGTTATTCTTGAGCACATGGAAAATACGTCACATGAAATGCACCCGTGGTTGCTATGTGCGTGTTTATTAGTTGTTTAGAATTTGAGGGTCGGGGGCACAAGTTACCACTCCTGAGTGTAGATTTATGGTAATTTTGGTACTTCCTATTGAATCTCAAAAGAAGTATTTTTTCTGTCTAGATCAAATTTTCTAGCCTAAAGTAAAAAAAAATTTGGGCTATGGCCATATTTTAGCCCAATTTGTTTCAACTCTTTGGCCAATCCTAGTTGTGGCTAGTTTTGATAGGATTTGAATTTGAACAGTCTGAATAACTAGGAGTAGATATGTTAACACGTTTATCATTTGCATTGTAATAAAAATGGCAGATTTTAGTTGCAAATACAATGCATCAGATTCCTTTGCCGTTCGACCTATATGCCATACATGAGTACTTATATACTACTTACGGATACAATGTAGATCTTGTAACCTTATTTCCGTGAAGGAAAGACTTTTGAAAAAATTTAAAACTAACGAAGCCTCTTAAATTAAGATTATCCGATATATTTTTTAAGAAAATAGTTGGTACTCCTCATACCATTCAACAAAAAATTATTTAACACCATCAATGGGCCTGAAATTCTAGTTTCCCTAACTATCATGATAGACATTACTGGGAATACAACTGATTCACAAACTTTGATATAGTCCAGTCCTTATTACAAAGAAAGTATATACAAAAGGCTGTAATGACGATATTACATTGTTCTTAAATTAAATACATAAGTTCTAATAATAAGAAGAAAAATAAAAGGAACAAGGTTAGCTGCTGCCCCTGTTCAAGCCAACAAATTTCACACTTTAGGATCTATATTCTTCAGCTTTTAGTCCCAAATGGACCATATAGAACTCATGTGTACTGTAAGAGACTGAATCTGATCATTTACAGAGGTCAGATTCAACCCTTTACATGCTTCTCCCATAGTGACATAAGATCTAAGTCGTCCAAACCAACATATATAAACATCTTATGGGTTGCATTTGACCATTAATGGGGTCAGATTCACTACCCTTTAATACTATCTAATGACTCTATTATGATTTCATGGATATGGAATTAATCACAGAAGCCTTTTGAGAGATAATTCTACAGTTATAATCACACATAGATGAACAGTCCGATTTTTAACAAGTAATTACAGATTCAGCAGAAGGAAATGTCACATGTTTTATGCATTTTTTCTTAGATTGAATCTGACTATAAAGGAGAGTCTGATTAAAACTCACAGATGCAATCTTGTTTGCCATTTTTAACAATCATACCAGTACTTCAAACAGTATTCATTTGGACACTTTGACTATTCTTGGCTTTTTAGAGAATGAATCAGACCATACAAGGGTTCAGATTCTTTACTCTACAATATTTCTTAACTAACAAGGTTGTATACCCTTTAAAGGATGAATTTCAAGCCATTTATACTACTTTTGTGCACTATCATGGAGTGAATTTGACCATTAACAGGTCAAATTCATCTACCCTAGTGCTAATACTAACCTATCTAGAGATTTATTTGTTGAATCTCTTTATTGACCAAAGGGACTCAATTGAAAAACATATTTTCTGCACACTTATAGAGAGAGCCTGACCATAGAGAAGGTCAGATTCTACACCTCAGTGCAGCCTTATTTTTTAATATAGAACTATGAGTATTTACCATATTTACATACATTTGGCCTGAAATATACAGAACATTTCAGCAAAGAGATAGCAACAAAACAAACAGTATTTATCACATATCACATTCAACAGGTTCATTAATATGCTAATAAACATCTATACAGTCACATGTACATAAAGCAGGAGAGATAACCTCATTCATCAATGACAACTAATTTAAGCAGGGAGAAGAAGAAGAAGAAGATTCCAATTCAAAAAATTTCATTAAAAAAAAGATGAGTTAATACATACCTTTTTAAGAGAGAAACAACAAAGAGACTTGACAAAATAAAGGTCAAGAAAAGGAATAGCAAGAAGGAAGAGAGACCAGCAACAGCAAATAGAAAAACCCAAAGAAAACCAAACAGTCCAGCAAGAATAAACCCAGAAATCTTGAGTGTGAATGATTAAAGGAAGAACTTCCAGAAACCCAAAATTCAGCAAAAGGGAAGATAGCAACTAAACTAGGCCATCTACTTATGAACTTGTTTTCCAAAAGGAAATCAGATTTTTTCTAATAGTACTCTTCTTTTCAAAACCTTTTAAGTGGAGACAGTATTTCTGCAAATGGAAAAGATTTTGTATCCCAAAAGCTCAAAAGTGTAAAAAAAATCCCCTATCTCTAAAAGAGGGTCTATTTAAAGGATATTTGGGAATGGAATATTCTTTTGAATATTCCCTATCCAATACTGAAAAATAGTACCAAAATAGTACATAGGGCAGCTGTCAACCCTATCTTTGGGACAGCTGCCCCCATTCCAGAACTTTCTTCTTTAGAAAAATATCCTTTTAACCTTAAGAACTTGATTTCCTAAACTGAGTTACCTAATGTACCCCTTAGAGTCCCTGAATTTACCATTTAGGTAACCAGGGTTAAGTTGCTTTGAGTTATCTATTAATTTGGGTTAGTTGATCTCAATTAGTTACTTTGGTTCTAATAGTTGTTCTTAATTATTGTTATGTTTATTAATCAAAGGTTAATTGATTAAATGCCTAGAGTTAGTTTCATACTACCTACTTGTGTTTAAGTCAATTAATTAAAGTACNAGGTTAAATGATTTGTTTTAGTTAATTAGTCCTAAATTAATTACCTTAGGCAGATTTTAGGACTTAGTTAGTTGTTCAAGAGACTATTAGACTAGGTTAACCTAGTTAAACAAGTGTATTTTTAGGAGGTTATCACTGATTAGGGTAGCCTTGAGTTTAGGATTTGAACTAAGTTAATTCATGGCCCTGCACTGGTTCGGACTAACTAGTAATAATCCTAAAAGAGCTAATATCTCTTGTGCATGACATAATTAGGAAGGAATCCTAAATTGATATTCACTTAACACTAAACAGAATCAACAATCAAAGCAACGCAAGGCGGAGATCAAATTTCAGTTTAATCAGCACACAAACAATTCCAAATTTTATCTAGCTAGGTAAATTCGACCATAGTTCTAATCATAATAACATGATAACACTGTTTTAATTACTATTTAGTTTCAGTTCAATCAATCTGATTCAAATCGCAATATAGGGTATCACTGTTCTAATCAAGATTAAACAGAATTGTCATTTTAGATTCTTCTTAGTCAATCTAGAGCAGGATAGTACCAGTCAAAAAATGAGCAAGGATGAACGAAGAAAACAAAAGGAGAGAAAGAAAAAGAAAGAAAAGAAATTACTGAAACAAAAGTAAAAGAATTGATTGGCATGAGATTTGGTCTTAAAAAGAATAAAATCCAGAATCATTTACCACAAGAATTTCTAAATTGATTCATCAAGACTCTCATAATGAAAACACAATTAGACTTTTGTGTGGATTCAAACACACGATCCAAGAACAAGCACATGATTGCTAAAAGAACCTAGATTAATCAACAAAGAAACATGACTAAACAAACACAGGTAGTAATAGAACAAGAAAAACAGCCTAGGACAGCGGTGATTACACAACCTTATTCATAATTTCGGTAAAAATGAGATAACAAATAATCACAAAAGAAGAAACAAACAGAAGAAGAGGAAAAAGGTGGTGAAAATACCCCTTGATGGGTTTGGTCGGGAAAAGAAAGTTGTCGGACCTTGGCCGGACCCCGGTAGGGTTTGAAAATGACTCAAACCATCATGAATCGATTGCTCTAGTCAAGAGCAATTGACCCACGAAGGTTTGATCCATTGATTATCTTTGAAGCGCTCGGTGGGGGGAAGTTAGGGTTTCTGGATTTCTAGATCTAAGATTGGTCGATTTTGGGCTAGTTTTTGGGCAAACTGGTTGTGGGATATGATTAAGGGGGGGGGTGAGGATCGTATGGTGAGAATTTGGGGTTGATTGGAGAAGCTCCGCCGCCAATAGGTTATTTATGGCCGGTGGAGGGGAGACGGCTAGGGTTTGCTTAGGGAGAGAGACGAGAGGGAGGGGAGGCGACTAGGGTTTGGGGGGGTTAGGCTTATAATGGAAATGAGGGTAGGGGGAGTCGTTTGGACAGTTATATATTAGAGGGGGTGAGTTCCTGGCCGTCTGATCTATTTCGATCAATGGCCAGAATTTAATTAACTAAACTAAACGGGGTCGTTTGGAGGGGTGCTGGGGCAGGCCGGGTAAAGGGGGTTTGGGCCTGGGTTATTTGAGTGTATAGGGATTGGGTTTGGGCCTGGGTAGGTTGAGTGTATAGGGATTGGGCCTAGGTATTTCTTGGCCCAGGTCCGATTTTGACTTCCTTGACTAATTAAACTAATTAATCTAATTAAGTTAAAATCTAATTTAATCCAAAAAATGTAGTAATTAATTTAGACCTTACCTTTTATCTATTTACAGATTAATCAAGAATAAAACGACCAATTTTATATTCCTAATTAATCTATAATTTAATGAATAAAAATAATTAATTTTAGTAATTAGTTGTTAAAACTACATTACATTAAATAACCACCATCGTCTATTATTTATTTAATTATAACTTTATAATTTTTTGATAATAGTGATGAAATTTTGAACAAATTTTTTAAAAAAAAAAGATGAATTATGGATATGCCAAAAAAATACAAATCTTTCACAATTAATCACTGAAAATCAACAAAAATTCATAAAATCAATTGATTTATTGAGATTTTTATAGGAAGATATGGTGAGTAAAAATCACATGCTCACAACAATATATCACAAAACAGCCCACACACCCTAATCACTTCATACATAAGACGACAACAAAAGTAGTGTCAAACAACCTAAAAATGTAATGATGAATGACCAGACCACCATTCTGTCATTATGTGGTGTTTTTCCACACCTTTTATCCTCCAAAACTCCATAAAACATCAGAAAAATATACATCCCAAAAGCAACACGAAACATCCCACAAAATAGTACACTACAAGTCAAATAACTCGAACTCACAGCTTCTAATCAGCGTCCCGTGAGTTCTAACTATTAGGAAACGAATTTATCAACCTTCCTTGATATTTAAAGCTTAAATACAGAAAGTAGACGTTTTATGAACTATGATATACCTTCCAATACTCAAACAACAAAGAAAAAGAGAGGCGATATAGTGATAGTTACGTCGTAGGGATCATTTTAGTGTTATCGCTTCTTGATTTCGTACCCAGGATGTTAATATTCTTGGAAACCCTTGTGGAGACCTTGAGGATAAGTTTAGGGAATCTTATTCTAGTCATATTATATGTAAAAGTAAAGAAAGAGACGAGGCTACGACTGCGAGGTTGAGGCCCGATATCGTCTCCCTTATCACAGGGATTTATTGGATTTGCTTGAAGGCGTGTAGTTACATGTATACTTAAGTTTACTTGGAATGGCTTTATATGTGTTGCGTCTACTCACGATTCCTGTGTTTAATTAATTGTTCTTATGCAGGACATCTAGTGACGCGCTCAAAGCTGGTTTGCCCGATTATTGCTCCCGCGATCGAGTTATGTTGAGTTCTTCCATCCCATTGATATGTCTCGATATTGTCGAGCATCATGCCACCGATCGAGTCCTTCGCCAGTTTGGTTGACCACAACTTGTAGCTATTCTTCCCGCTTGGCTTAGGACACATTACCAGCGGGACAATTGTTCCTAGGTTGACCAGATATACGTGGCCTGGCTAGAGGCCAAAATTGAGATTTGGGACCATAGCTATGACCTGATTCTTCCACCCCCTCCACCTGAGTGTACATATGTCGAGCATGAGTATATTGGCTGGTATCGTAGCATTACCCAACTTCTCATCGAGAATCATGTTCATCGCGCTGGTGGTCGGTACATTCCTTATGCCGGGAGGCACGAGGCACTGGTATTTTATTTGTTATACTTATAATGTTAAATTATCCTTCCGTAATTAATATTTTACATGTTATGCAGGCTATTGGCTTACATGAGTTCTACCAGTTGGGACTGCAGATGCTGCAACATATCGGCGAGGGAGCGGTAACTTTGCACGAGTATGGCCGGCAGATTACAGATTTGGCTTCCCGGACATTGAGGTGTGCCCAAGTTAATGAGAGATTAGGACACGAAGCTTCTTATGTGCCGCCAAAAGAGTACCATCATGGGCCACCAGTGAAGCATGAACGTGGTAGACGTGGTATACGAGGCCAGAGAGGATGAGGTGTCCCACGAGTTCTTGGTGGTCGGCGAGGATGGGGTCCCTAACATGGGGGTATTGAGGAAACTGTGGAGGATATTACAGATGATCATCCGGGTGGCCACCCTAAGCTACACGGTTCTCCTCATGATATGTCGTCATTCACCCTTCAGCTGTTGCCAAGGACTTTGCAGTTGACCATGTCAGCTCCATTGTTAATCGCGAGCACCTCCATTACTCGATAGGAGTGGGATCAGTATTTTCCTGATCCCCTAGAGCAATCGACGATTGTTGATGATCGTCCAACAAGAGACGTGCATAGTGGGCGATGACTGAGTTATGGCTCATCATCGAGGGATGCTGAGGATATTTCACAGACGCATATTTGTTTGTATTACAAATATTTCTATTGTTTTTTATATCATTTATTAGTCAGCAATATCTAAAGCGTTTTTACTTTTTTAAACACATCGTCATCGCCGGTCATGGACGCCACTTTGTGTGATGTTGATATGCCGGAGGTGGATGATTTTATTCAAGAGCCTGCCGAGACCATGGTATGACCATTAAAAATTTGTTTTCTAACACGTACGTTAGTAATTCATATCTCATATACAAAAATATCTTATTATTGTAGGTTACTGTTGGCCCGACGGTTGCTTTTACCGAGTCCCCCAGCCTTTACTGATGATCATGTTGTAGTGCATCCTCCGATAAAGAGGCGACATAATGAGGATGATGCTGATAGCTTAGCCGGGCGGGATGAGATGCACCTCAGACCAGCCAATGCTTTAGATCATACAGGCTATAGGACACATTGATATTTATTATTTTCTATACATATGACATTAAATATATATAATAGCAACACTTTTTATGTTTTACATAATTTGCGCATGTGTTTTTATTTCTCAGGTTATTTATTAGTTTAATACTAGAAAAATAAAAAAAACGACAACTTAACATAAATTTTAATTTGGTACAATTAAAGATAATACATGACACGTACAACATAAAAATAAAATACTACACTCAACACATCCAATATTTTGTTTACGCACTATCGCCCATTATTTTGTGCTTCAACCACTTGATTTCTCGTCCAACCTATTTTTTTAATTCTTCTTCCTCTTTTAGTTTCTTCTTCACTGCCGCAAGTTGGTCTTGTAGTTTAAAGATCTGGAGTTCGTATTCACCAATCATATTACAATGTTTAGCAAACATGATTTGTAGTATTCCTGGTTAATGAGTTCATCATACCATTCTTCAAATCCATATTCATTTTGATCCTACCAATTGAGATTATAACACAACACTATTAATCAACATGTTATATCAAAATATTAACATTTTTCTGAAAATAAGAACTTACAAGTTGTAGATAGATCCAGCGTCTGCGTCCCAGATTGAAATTTGACCAACATGGCTTCAAAATCGCACGTTTGCCCACTGTAACACCTTGGTATATCACTGCGTCCATACATTTCGTAATGCAGGAAAAATTAAAATTAATGGAAAGTTGTTCTATATGTTTTGTTAAGCGCAAATAATAACTAAAATGTGCAGAGTTTTTATAGGCAGCTAAGAGTGGTTTTGGGTAACATAATGCATATTGGTGGCGCGCTATGTTTCGCGTGATAATGATTCTTTAAGGTACATGGCAACTTTTTCAGGTCGGCAGCTTTTTCGGGTCGACATGAGAATACACATAACGCATAATGGTTACACGCTATATTACGTGTGATAATGATTCTTTAGAGTACAAGACAGCTTTTCCAGGTCGACAGCTTTTTCAGGTCGACTTGACAATAAACATAATGCATAATGGTTGTGTGTTATGTTACGCGTGATAATTATTCTTTAAAGTAAAATACAACTTCTTAAGATAAACCAAGAGATCCTCAGCCGTTAGTTTATTAATATGATATTAATAAATACACATGTCACCATCCTATTGCTCTAAAATCACCCACCCCATATTTAATTAAAATCTAACCGACCCAACCCTTTTAACCCGACCCACTCGAGCCCCTCTAACTTAAATCCTCTTAGTCATACCCCTCTAACCTAAATCGATCTGCAAAACACTCCGAGAAGAAGCCATTTTAACTTGAAAACCCTAGGTCGTATATTTTGTATAGAAATTAAAATACCGCTATGCCGATCAGATATTAGACAAATACATGAGGGTTGTCTGATAACGTGCTCCTTAAAGTGGCTCAAAAATAATGTCCATGTCTCTTGGCTTTCATTGGCACAAATAGCAAATGCTAGAAAAAATGTACTTTCATTAACATCTACTGCAACGACGATCATCAACTTACTATTGTACTTTCCATAGACATGAGTGCTGTCTATGGATATTACCGGTTGACAGTGCACAAAACTATCAATGGTTGGTTTAAATGCCTTGAATATGTGTTCTGCTATTCACAAACTCTACTCAAGCTTCCATTCAACAATAGTCGTGGGGTTAAAGTGTTGGAATGCACCCAAATACCGGGGTAGATATGCAAAGGACTTATCCTAGTTACCATATACAATTTCAAATGCACGTTTGCGCCCGAGAAATGATTTTCTTTTGGTAATGGTACACCCATATACCTGGTGGAAAGATGTTATACACTCTTTGATCGTGTACCTTATGGACACTTCAATGTGTGGAATCAACACAAGAGAAATCAAGTCAACATTCAAGTTAAAATAATTCCCATTGAATGTTTCCATTTCACAATTGTAGGTGCCAATGTATTTATCCACAATCGACATATTTGTTTTCAACTTTCTCGCACGTAGCGTCCAATTACAACCTTGAAACCATCTACTACAAATAACCATGTATATATCCGGAGATGACTCGTAAACCACGATCTCACGACACTCTTTTATGATATACATTCGCACAACCCTGCTTATGCACGCTTTATCAGCAAAAAGAATGCCCTTTGACAACACCATTGATCTAGATTCATCCCACATTACTGTCCAAATTTCATCATGATCCTTTGTGAGGGCATCCGCATCCGGCATACTTAGCAACTGATCAAGGTAGGGAATCTCCCTTGAATGAAACGACACATGGGACTCGTACACTCTTGGTCTAACGGGAGGTGGAGCATGCTCCCTCGTCAAATCACGTTCATCATTCTCTTCCTCATCATCATCACCCTCATCAGGGAAGGATTTGTCGTCTCCAGACTCACAAACATTGTTGTCATAATCACTATTCTCTTCCTGACTCTTCGCATCCGTCAGATCCCGATTAAATATGTCGTCTTCGAGTAATTGAGTAAGGACATGACTTTCAAGTTGCTAGTTTTCACTGCTCAACCAATAAAATAATGAGAAATAAACTTTATTGCTTCATTTACAAATCATAATGTTTTCATATCCCATGATGCACATTATCCTGTTGGTAATGACTCCCTGATGGACCACCATGATCAACCACACCAATACTAAGAGTCTATTTGTTCATAACTTGTAAAATTCATATCTGGCCGGTAGCCCCGTGTGGAGTATATGAGTGTTAATACAAATTCAATACATAAAAATAAACATCGTAACACAAAGGATAATTGAATTTTCCACTCGGCTTGTGGATTATGTAAACTTGGGGAGAAATTATGTCCTCGCTCCTCATTCGCCTGTGGAGATAAGTTTAGATCAGGCCAAACTCTTTCACCCGAAACCTGTTCGGCTAAAACTACTCCAAAATAACCACCGGATGATTGAGGGATATCCCTACTTTGCGGAGCCTTATTATTACGAAAGTCTTCAGCCTTGACATGCATTTCCAACATTTTTATCTCAAGAAGTTCCTGGTGTTCATCCGGAATCCTAAAAACATCTATCAGAGTTTCATCTTCTTCGATGTTAAACTCAGCATAACAAGAAATTACTTGCGGAGTAGCAAAATACGGATATCTTCCACTTACTTTAATATTCATCGAACGTTTGCTCACACTCATTTTTTTACATAACAATGATATCAATCTATCGTACTCCATTGTAAGTGACAACTTAACTTGATACTCTGGAGAACAACTATATCGTACTGAGTTATTCTCCACCACAACCTCACCGCCCCAATATAATGAAACCCTCATTTTTTGTTCTTCGGACATTATGACAAAATGCAAAATAATTTAACAAACAAATATTTCGTAAGAACTGAAGGATCCTGAATTGATTTTTACCAAATTCTGAAACTCCTTAAATAAGGAAAAACCTATCCGGTGCCGGGGGAGGCGGGGGAGTTACAATTAGTTAATGTATAGCGCATGTGTAATAGGCGGTATACACATGAATTATTGGTGGATCAATTAATTGCAGATAAAGTATATGGGTCCACATCATATATATAGCGCGATTATTCATCGCGTCATACCTTAACAAACAAATGCGCCGTTATAAGGTATAGCGTACTCAAATTTTTTTTTTACCTATTTGGTCGCACGAGTCTAAAAAGTTCCCAATTAGGTTTCGGATCCTTTTTTTAACATATCACTGTTTTCTAAGACTGACCGCTTGGAGATCTTTAGTGACGTCAAATAATGGGATTGATACGAAGTGACACATGAATGATCGATGAAAAGGCTCAAACACCAAACGAAGATACTGAGATATTGTCAGGTTTCCAACTTAGCTTATAAAAAAAAGTGCATGTGATGAAAGGGGTACATGCAAATTACTGAATTTGAAGCACGGCGTAGAGGACCGAGGCATGCATTCAACATGGTTTTTCAAGTACGTAAACAGCAGAATGACGTGAGAAGACAATAGCTTGCGACTTTTGCGTGACAATAGAGTTTAGATTGGCGGAGTAAACGAAAAATGAGTTCATTTCATGTACATTCACTATCACGAAGTTAAATGTACTCCGTCCGTTTAAATTTTCTTGTTCTATTGACTTGGCACCCCCTTTTAAAGATAATAAATAATATGACTATTTCATTATTTATTATACGTTTGAAAATAAATTGGAAATAAGTAATAGTATTTAATAAGAAGAGTAAAATAATTATAAAATGGTAAATTATTCACTGGTTTCCAAACTAGATAAGTAAAAATTGATATTTATTTTTGGATAGTACATAAATAAATTTGAATAGCAGGGAGTATTAACTTCATATTTTTCTATATATTCTGAATCTAATTCTACTTCAAAATTAACTCATGAGATTGTATGATTATTATATGCAGCATAAGTAATTTCAATGTTGAAATTACTTATATTATAAACTAGCACATGTGAGATTTTACAGATATTTGAAGCGGGAACACCACTCGTCGATGAAGTTCCCCTCCACTTCAAGCGTTTTAGCAAGCAATTGTTGCGGCATCTCCACCAGATTGCGATACCAATAGTTATTGTAAAGAACATTATTGTAAAGAAATCAAAATAAGAAAAGTAAATAGTATATGGTAAATTACAACGGAGATTAGTGTAATAAAGTGAAACCTAAATTGGAGGTATTTGAAATTATCCCAAATTTAATTAACTTATTTTGGAGTGTCACGTTACTGTCACGACCCAAAATCCCAACCATGGAGCCGTGATGTCGACTAACATTCACTTTCTAAGTGACTAACGTTAGTTAAATAATTAACCAATTTTAACAGTTTGAAAGAAGAATAATGATGATTAACGATTGGTAAAATCTGAAACACATATGATAAACCCATAAATAACACAGTCTATACTAATCCCATAAATCCGGAGTCACAAGTACATGAGCGACTAGAATACTATAAATATGGTCTGAATGAAATACATCTTTTTGAAGAAGATAAATAGTAAAACAAGGTAGAAAGGGACTTCAGGGACTTCGAATGCCAAACACCTCTACCTCAAGTCTCTTGGGCAAGTCGGATTCAAGCGAAGTCCTCTACACACCGATGGGACTAACACCGGGATCTGCATAAGAAGTGCAGAATTATAGTATGAGTACAACTAACCTCATATATTCTCTAAGTGTTGAGCCTAACCTCGACAAAGAAGTGTCGAGGCTATGACAAGACGCTCACAATAAACATGTACGAGCAATAAATAAAGATAGCAGAATATAAAGAAAGCAAGTAAAGCCATAAGAACGAGACCCCGAAGGTCAACTAACAGAGGGTCCCAGAATAACATCATCTCAAAATACTCATATCACAGACATGTAACGACCAAACCGGTCGTCTGAGCTTTTGCATTTTTGTTTGGTGGTTTAGATCATAATAGCTTCATATGATTTGTTATAACTTGCGTGTATGGTCGTTTTAGTTTTCGAGTGATTCGGGATTGATTTGGAAAATGATCCTCAATTTGGAAACTTTAAGTTGGAATAGTTGACCAAATTTGAATTTTGTGTATGTAACCTCGGATCAAAATTTTGATGGTTCCGTTAGGGCTAGATGGTAATTTTAGACATGGATGTATGTCCCGATTTGCATTTGGATGTTTCTAGAAGATTTTGGCCGTAATTGGTGAAGGTTGGCAATTTAAAAGTTTGAAAAGTTCATAGGTTTGACCAAGAGTTGTCTTCAATGTTGTCGTGTTCGGATTATTATTCTTGGAGTTCGAATAGGTTCTTTATGTCATTTGGAGCTCTTATACAAAATTTGAGGTGATTCCGAGTTGTTTAGGTATGTTCGACATAAGTTTAGAATTTGGAAATTCCAAATAGTGCATTAAGCTCGATTTGAGGTGCGGTTCGTGATTTTGATATTGTTATGTGGGACTCGAGGCCTCGACTAGGTCTGTATTATATTTTGGGACTTATTGGTATGTTTGAACGAAGTCTCGAGGGGCTCGACTTAGTTTCAGATATGTTTGGTTGTGTTGCGCTTGTATTTGATGTTTCGACATTGTTTCTTCAAGCATAAATGTTAATATATTAATCAAATGAGATCTTATTTGGTTTTTATTGAATCATTATATCTGTATCGTAATTACGAAGACATAGAAAAAAGAATCATCAAATTTGGACAACGTATGAGGAAGTTAGACCAATTTTAGTGTCGGAGAAGGGAGATGGTACTGGTGCTTCGCACATGCGAAGTGGAGTTTGCACCCGTGACTCCACCAGTGCAAACAATAGTCCGCCTGTGCGGAAATGATAGCTGGAAGACCGCAAGTGCAGTTGTTTGGGCGAGGATGCGGAATCTCCGTTTATTAAAGTAAATCATATTGTGTTCTTTTGGTATTTTGAGAATATCTCGAGTCGTAGAGCTCACTTTGAGGTGATTTTTACGATGTTCTTCTCGTTTTTTCACGGGGTCAGTATTTAACCTATATATATATATATATATATACATTTTTATTTTAACATGATTACACTATTTTATTTGTGAATTAATCCATATTTTGATTGGGAAATTGAGGATTTTTATTTGTGAATTAATCCATATTTTGATTGGGAAATTGAAGATTTTTGTCTAAATTTTTCGTAAGTGAATAATTAAGCTTTTAACAACAATTCAGAGTGGGAATTGGATTAAATTGGTATGGCTGGACTCATAGTTGAATGGGTTATTGGAATTTATAAATTTTTTCGGGTTTCGAGGTGTAGGACCGGGTTGACTTTTTTGTTGACTTTGCGTATTTGATTAAAAATTTGACCTTCATCGTTTGAGATTTTTTTCTATGGCATTATCTGATATTTTTGAGTTGTTATTGGCTAGTTTGATCCGTTTGGAGATCGATTCACGCGGTATGGCATTTCTAGAGTATTGTTTTGGCTTGTCCGAGGTAAGTAACATATCTAAACTTGGATTTGAGGGTATTTGTCCTTGAGAACTATGATATTTGAGATGTGTTAGGGGTGACACACGTGCTAGGTGACGTGCGTGTATGCGTGCACCAGGTTATTCATGATCCAGGTAGTTCTTAAGCTATTATATGCCTTGATTTGCTATCATGCCTCTTTTATATCATATTTTCTCAATTTCTATGACTACACGAGTTAATATTCATTTGAAAAATCAGGTTTAGGCTATCTACTGAATTGTTTGAGATATGATAGGGCTATTTTTATCTTGTGGAGCTATTTGTCTTTGTCGTAGTCACACTGTTCAGTCATGACAGTTGTATCTGCATGTGATATCTCTATCTCTATGAACTTTCGATATTCTATCTCACAACTTATTGGTGTCCTTGTACGTGAAATGAGTTTGAGCAGAATTTGTGGTACATTATGATATATCGTGTTATTTAATTGGATTATTTTTCTGTGAGATGTTGGCATATGGGAACTTGAGCGAGTCGATGATTGATGTGGTCCATAAAGCCTTGTTGTGTGTTATGTTGGATCGGGCTGCACACCGTAATAGATTGATATTTGGACCAGGTTGCATGCTGCAACCGGTTTATTAATTATTAATTTTGAGGTGATGTGTATGCTAGTCACATATTAGGCTAAGTAGTACTGATTAGGGGCAACACATGCACCATGACCCACGATTGGGCTATGTGATATTGATTAGCGCTTGGTCCAGGATCCACCCCTATAGAGTCTGATATTACAGTAAGCACAGACACAATGATTTATATGTGCTCTGGTAAGGGGAATTCGTGCCAGGCACCCGTACAATGCTGGGTGATTGTGTGTGTATGGTGAGGGGAATTTGTGCCAGGCACCATCAGTGTGCTGAGAGTGAGTGTACTTGATGGTTCCACCGTTATGTCATTGGCTTGACATACATATGTGACATGTAGGCATAGAGGTTTATTTTTCTCACGCTAGCTGGTAAATAAAATGTCTTATCTATTATTGAAAGTTTGGAATTAATCACATATCTTTAATAAACTAATACAATAGTGTTTCTATGAATGATATGGGCTTTAACTTTTATACTTGTAAAGCATGTTTAGTTTTCCGTAATTGTGAACAAGATGAACATGAATCTTTTGAGTTATGTATTATTAGTGCTTTATTATATCCTCTATTGTTATTCATTATTGGTGTTGGACATTAACCTTCTTTCAAGATCGTCACTGATTTCAACTTGGGTTAGGTTCGTTACATATTGAGTACATGGGGTAGGTTGTACTCATACTATGTTTCTTCACCTTGGGTGCAAATCTTGAAGCTGAGGATACCGTGAATAGCGGGATCTAGAATTTAACATGTATATACTTTCCGGATATAGCTACCACTTGTTCTTGGTAGTTTTAGATTCATATTCTACTTATGTATATTCCAAACTAATGTTGTTTATTTATTTTTTACCAGCATTGTAAATATAAGTCTTATTGGCTCATGATCCTTGTGTTATGGTACAGAAATTTAGTTATTTCATTTATTGATTGCCTTACTATCTTCAGTAGATTTAGGTTGACTAATGATTGGCTTTTCTAACAGATTAGGTTAGGTGCCATCATGACTAGGCATATTGTGGGTCATGACAAGTTGTTATCAGAGCTCTAGGTTCATAGGTTCTACAAGTCATGAGCAAGTGTCTAGTAGGTTCTTGCGGATTGGTATGATGACGTCCATACTTATCTTCGACAGGCTATAGGGCATGTAGGAAAATTTTCCATCTTCTTTTCTTTATCGTAGGGTATTGATTCAGCTTCAAGCGTATCTCTTAGGATTCTTTCCATCCACTCGTATGTTATATTGAGCACCCGATATCAACTGAGCATCAACAAATTATGATGTCATGGATGAGGTGCCAGATATGTTTTCTATGTTGTGGAGATATGCCAGTCTTGAGGGCTTGAGGCCAAGGTTAGATGGCCGATTGAGCTTGGTGGTTCCATTGTGTGAGTATGTGCTTTTAGACTTATATATCTGTTAGTTTCCCTATAAGTGGGATTGATGGCTCAGTAAGTTGTTAGATAGCTAAATGATGAGTATGTGCTTATATGATTTGGATGTGAAGAGAAGAATTTTGTTTTGGATGTGAAAGTAATATGGTGATGGATGTTTGGTTTCTGTCTTGATGAGTTACACATTCTCGAGTTTTGAGTGTGTTGATGGATCTTTAAGTTTTACATTGTGGAATAAAGTAGATTCTTATGTTTTGTTTATGAGTTCGGGCTCGGGAGGATGTAGTGATTGCATTGTGGTTGTGACCATGATAGGGTCATTGAGTGATGCAGTTTGAGGCTAAGCAGGTGGGTTATTTCCTGAAGGGTGGTCTACCGATGTCTAATCTGTATGGTGTTTCGGTGAAGAATCTTCTTTCTACTAGCGGGATGCGTATGTGATGCAATATGAGTTCGGATCGCTTGAGGAAGTTCGCATGACTGTCACGAGGATGTGTATGCGCTTAGCATATGATTTGAGGTATTTTATGGTTAGTGCTACATGAGCGATCATTGAAGTTATGGAGTAAATGTATTCTGGGTTATCAGATGTTATGTCCTATGGATATTAGCCAAGTGGGGGAGGCTCTAATCGACGATCAAATTTCATAGTGATGTTTTATATTAGTTTTGGTCTGAGGCATACTTGTGGATCAGTTATGACTTGAAGAGATTCGTTTTGAGGATAATTTGAGCAAGGAAATGGCGAGATGCATGATGTGTTATACCTTGTGGGCATATGGAATACTTGGAATGACTCGGGTTTTCGTGGTGGATGTAGTGTGCAAGGAGAAGAGAGTCGTCTGGTTGCTTGAAGATGGGTACTTTTTTAGGTGTTTGTGTTCTAATAGAGCACAATTTAGTTGGCTCGTATTGTCGGTGCATTGAAGATTGAAGCGTTGTCGATGACTCTCAAGAAGATTCTAATGAGTTCATGATTCATGTGGTATTTGAGGGTTTCCCCGGGTTTTGTATATGGCTAAGATCTGAGATTTTTAGTAGGTGGTGTCGAGACTTGCGGTACTTCTGCAACATTAGTGATTCTACATTTCAGTATCAGAAAGGTTAAGGAAACAACTTCAGATTTACAGAAGGTCTCTTTAGAGAGGGAAATTTGGTTGCGGTACTATTGGACACTTAAGAAGGAATACAATGGCTTATGGGCCTTTAGACGACATAGTTTCATGCTAGGATCTCTTGTGGTGAACTTTGAGTTACAGAGCATAATATTACTGGCAAGGATAAGTTTTAACCTGAAGGCAAGTCGAGAGGAACTCGGAGAAAAAGGTCACCTTGGTAGTGGTTTGGATAAGCATAGTAATGGAAATGATCGGTTCTTTTGGTTCTTTGGGTGTGGAGAGGATATATAGGTGTGTTGTGGCAATACTCTTTGGATTGGCAATCTACATGACCTGGTTGAGTTAGAGGGATTTAGTTCTGATGGCTTGGTTTGTGCTAATGGGTTTCGAAGAGTTCTCGATGATTGACCACGACTTGAGAATGATGTTTTCTATAGGCACGGGGAGCTGTTATGCATTGTGATTTTCTCCTGGATGGGGAAAGTGGAAGGTTTTCGGTGGATGGGGTGTGCACCCTGTTGTGACTAAGAGTTGGTAATGGGATTCTCATGTTTTCATATAATGGCATGATAGAAGCGGTATGACGTATGGGGTTGAGGTTTTCATGTACAAGGTTGCGGTTCCATTCAAAGGGGAGGTCGTGGGTTCTATAAAGTATGGATGGTTTCAAATGTTTCGAAGAATATTGGCACTATTTGGTATCACCTTAGAAGGGTGTGCATCTTAGAAGGAGCACTATTTTTTGACTTGCGGATGCTGGACTGGTATTACGGTAATCACCAAGTTGATCGACTGGTGATGTTCATATTATTCTATGTGGCACGTAAGAATTATAGAAATATATCTCGTGAGATGATTCCATATAGGAATATGTTAGTCATTTGAGTTGTAGAGTTGGGATCGGACATGGAGATTCTTGTATTCTAAGGATTCAAAGTCTAGCAGGGTTCTCAGAGGCAGATATTTCCTAAGTTGTGGAAGATGAAGGTATGTTGAGAGGTTGAAGTGTCACGCCCCAAACTTGAAGAGGTGTGGCCGATACCCGGTCACATAATGGACCCGAGCGTACCGCTCTGTAACAGTGAACTCGAGAGGGGATACCCTCAACATAGGCCGATGGGGCCATATTCCAAATCGTCTGAAAATAACGCCTCTTTCATCTGTGGTGTAAACATACCCAAAAGATGATATATGCATCTATTTAGGCCGACGAAGCCGCCATGAACATCTACTAATATACAAAATATATTGAACACGTTTACAAGCCTCTAGAGATAACAGAACTGTAGCATGATCAGGACAGGGCCTCGACCTACCCATCAAATCTGTATATATGAAAATGGACTCCAAGGTCTAGACATGGTAACTCCGAGGAAGTGGAGCTTACCAACCAAGCTGATGTTTGACTCTGTCTGCTGGGAGGATCTGTCCAACTGTCAGCGTCCCCGATAAAAGGGAAGTTAGTACAAAATAATGTACCGAGTATGTAAGGCAACAAAATAACTGAAAGATGAAACTAAACTGATAGTATATTAATTGAAAGTATCTGGGAGTCAAAGTCAATCTGAAGATATGCTTACCTGCTGATACTGACTCAACTCTCTCAATATATATTAAGTAAAATAGATGTCCGACCTTATAAGGCTCGGTATGTGTAACTTCTCTGCCGTAGTAGGCTCGCTCATAGGCGCTCAGCCATACTAGGCTCTGTATTTTGGCCATTCTTGGCTCGCTCATAGGAGCTTAGTCAAAGTAGGCTCGATATATAACTTACTATCTGATAAGAGGTTGCCCAATAGGGGCCTGCCCATCGATTATAACTCGATGGTGGGGAAAATAATATAATATTGTATATATATATATAGACTCTCTGCTTCCTTGGCTAACAAAATATAAAACTAAACTGAATATGAAGTCCCCATAAGGGAGAATGCTGTAACTTATGAGACTAGGAAAATGTACATAAATTTAGGAATATGAACTTCTCTTTATGTCTCGTTATCAAACACATTTAGTCACTGGATCATGCCAAAATGAAAGAAAGGTTTTGCCTTAACATACCTTAACTTTGTTGAGTCCTTAAGACCTTCCAAGTAATTCTTCAAACAACTCAACTCAAACTACCACAACATAAGGAGATTCATACATAAGACGACAACAAAAGTAGTGTCAAACAACCTAAAAATGTAACGACGAATTACCAGCCCACCATTCCGTTATTATGTGGTGTTTCTCCATAACTTTTATCCTCCAAAACTCCGTAAAACACCAGCAAAATAGACATCCCAAAAGCAACATGAAACATCTCACAAAACAATCCACTACAAGTCGAATATCTCGAACTCAAGGCTTCCGATCACCGTCCCGTGAGTTCTAACTATAAGGAAATGAATTTATCAAAATTCCTTGATACTTAAAACTTAAATACATAAAGTTGACGTTTTCTTAACAAGTACCTTCCAATACTCAAACTACAAAGAAAAAGAGAGGCAATATAGATGTTGAGCATGAGTATATTGGCTGGTATCGTAGTGTTACCCAACTTCTCGTCGAGAATCCCGTTCATCGCGCTGGTGGTCGGTACATTACTTATGCCGGGAGGCATGAGGCACTGGTATTTTATTTGTTATACTTATAATGTTAAATTATCCATCCGTAATTAATATTTTACATGTTATGCAGGCTATTGGCTTACATGAGTTCTACCAGTTGGGACTGCAGATGCTGCAACATATCGGCGAGGGAGCGGCAACTTTGCGCAGATTACAGATCTGGCTTCCCGGACATTGAGGCGTGCCCAAGTTAATGAGAGATTAGGATACGAAGCTTCTTATGTGCCACCAAAAGAGTACCATCATGGGCCACCAATGGATCTTGAACGTGGTATACGAGGCCAGAGAGGATGAGGTGTCCCACGAGGTCTTGGTGGTCGGCGAGGATGGGGTCCCTAACATGGGGGTGTTGAGGAACCTGTGGAGGATATTAGAGATGATCAGCTGGGTGGCCACCCTAAGCTACACGGTTCTCCTCATGATATGCCGTCATTCACCCTTCAGCTGTTGCCAAGGACTTCGCAGTTGACCATGTCAGCTCAAATATTAATCGCGGGCACCTCCGTTACTCGATAGAAGTGGGATCAGTATTTTCCTGATCCCCTAGAGCAATCGACGATTGCTGATGATCGTCCAACAAGAGACGTGCATAGTGGGTGATGACTGAGTTATGGCTCATCATCGAGGGATGCTGAGGATATTTCATAGGCGCATATTTGTTTGTATTACTAATATTTCTATTGGTTTTTATATCATTTACTAGTCAGCAATATCTAAAGCGTTTTTATTTTTTTAAAGTCATCGTCATCGCCCGTCATTGACGCCACATTGTGTGATGGTGATATGCCGGAGGAGGATCATTTTATTCAAGAGCCCGCAGAGACCATGGTATGACCCTTAAAAATTTATTTTCTAACACGTACGTTAGTAATTCATATCTCATATACTAAAATATCTTATTATTGTAGGTTACTGTTGGCCCGGCGGTTGCTTTTACCGAGTCTGCCAGCCTTTACTGATGATCATGCTGCAGTGCATCCTCCGATAAAGTGGCGACATATGAGGATGATGCTGATAGCGTAGCCGGGCGGGATGAGATGCACCTCAGACCAGGTAATGCTTTAGATCATACAGGCTATAGGACACATTGATATTTATTATTGTCTATATATATATGACATTATATATATATAATAGCAACATTTTTGTGTTTTACATAATTTGCGCATGTGTTTTTATTTCTCAGGTTATTTATTAGTTTAATACTAGAAAACAAAAAAAAGACAGCTTAACATAAATTTTAATTCGGTACAATTAAAGATAAGACACGTACAACATAAAAATAAAATACTACACTCAACACATCCAATATTTTGTTTAGGCACTATCTCCCATTATTTTGTGCTTCAACCACTTAATTTCTCGTCTAACCTATATTTTTAATTCTTCTTCCTCTTTTAGTTTCTCCTTCACTGCCGCAAGTTGTTCTTGTAGTTTAAAGATCTGGAGTTTGTATTCACCAATCATATTCCAACGTTTAGCGAACATGATTTGTAGTATTCCTGGTTAATGGGTTCATCATACCATTCTTCAAATCCACATTCATTTTGATCCTACCAATGGGGTTATAACACAACACTATTAATTAACATGTTATATAAAAAATATTAATATTTTTCTGAAATTAATAACTTACAAGTTGTTGATAGATCCAGCGTCTACGTCCTAGATTGAAATTTGACCAACATGGCTTCAAAATCGCATGTTTTCACACTGTAACACCTTGGTATGTCATTGCGTCCATACATTTCGTAATGCAGGAAAAATTAAAAATTAATGGAAAGTTGTTTATGTTTTGTTAAGCGCAAATAATAACTAAAATGTGCAGAGTTTTTATAGGAAGCTAAGAGTGGTTTTAGGTAACATTACGCATATTGGTGGCGCGATATGCTTCGCGTGATAATGATTCTTTAGGGTACATCGCAACTTTTTCAGGTCGGCAGCTTTTTCGGGTCGACATGAGAATACACATAACGCATAATGGTTGCACGCTATGTTACGTGTGATAAGGATTTTTTAGAGTACAAGACAACTTTTCCAGGTCGACAGCTTTTTCAGGTCGACTTGAAAATATACATAATGCATAATGGTTGTGTGCTATGTTACGCGTGATAATTATTCTTTAGAGTATAAGACAACTTCTTACGATAAACCAAGAGATCCTCAGCCGTTAGTTTATTAATATGATATTAATAAATACACGTGTCACCATCCTATTGCTCTAAAATCACCCACCCCATATCTAATTAAAATCTTGCTGACCCAACCCTTTTAACCCGACCCACTCGAGCCCCTCTAACTTAAATCCTCTTAGTCATACCCCTCTAACCTAAATCGATCTGCAAAACACTCCGAGAAGAAGCCATTTTAACTTGAAAACCCTAGGTCGTATAGCCTTCGTAAACCCTATGAATTCCAAGAATCTTCACGACCTAGGGTTTTCAAGTTAAAATGGCTTCTTCTCTGAGTGTTTTGCAGACCGATTTAGGTTAGAGGGGGAAGACTAAGAGGTTTTAAGTTCGAGGGGCTCGAGTGGGTCGGGTTAAAATAGTTGGGTCGGCTTGATTTTAATTAGATATGGGGCGGGTGATTTTAGAGCAATAGGATGGTGACACGTGTATTAATTAATATCATATTAATAAACTAACGACTGAGGGGTATTTTAAATAGCAAAGTGAAACGGCAGGGACTTTAATAACACAAAAGTGAAATTGGGGGGGGGGGGAGTACATATAGCTAATATTTTTAATAATAGAGGAGTATTTTAGGCCCTTAACCGAAAACCATTTGAAGGAACATTACAACATCCATTTCAAAAAAATTCCGCTAACATTTAATAAGTGGTTCAAGAAGAGGCAAAAAGGTGAAGGGAATTCAACAGATCCACATGGCACACGTCATAACACGATCGATCCCTATGTTGAAAAAAAATGCTAGGTTGCTAAATAGATTTGATTGATCACATGTGGTACGGTGTTCTGCGACCCTTGAAAAATAAGCCTATCAATATACACACTGATCTCAAAGTTGCAGGGCACATTATTGAGGGAGAAGAGCATTCTACAAAGCCTGGATGTATGCGAATTTAGGCGAAAAACTACAATGGGTTCCCCTTTACTCAAAATGGTGTGATTATGAAGTACTATGTCACTGGCATGGGGTTGTTGTACCACTAGCAATGTCTGCAATCTTCTAAAAAAACACACACAAAGATGAACCAGAAGTCATTCGGCATTTTATGAAGGAGATTCTAGATATGGAAAAGGCACTAGTTGTTCATCATGCAATGGATGATCTTAAATTACTGGGAGGAATGAAGGATCAGTTTGGGGATTTATTAGAAAATGAAAAACTACATAGAGACAATGATTATCCTATTTTCCCAACAATTATCGAGTGGGAGGGACTACCCATGTTTCTACCACAGACGTTGGATGTAGGAGTCCCATATTGTTGTAGAAATCAAGCAAGTGGTCTTATTGATGATAGGATGAAATGCGAGAAATGTGTTTCAACTAGGGCCTAGATTACGATTCCCTCGATCCGGACGGGTGCGTACACAATGTTGACGAAGAAGACATAGATAGTGACAACAAAATAGTGCCAGACATCAATGATAATGGCGAATGACAATTATTATTTATTTCTTGGTGTGTATGTTTAATTGTTGTATTGAATCTCTAATGGTAAATATCAATATGATTTAACCCCATTGGAAATATAATTTTATTTCATACATTTTACAAGTTGAACATATACATACATTTCGTACAAAAAAATTACAACAATAAAACACTACGTGTATCCTTGATAATTGAGCACATTGGATGAACTGCTACCTGGAGCTGAATACCACCGCTACCCAAACCAGCTGAAGGACATTTACGGCGGTCATGTCCTGTTTGGGAACATGTGCCACATTTACGCGTATAAACGGTATCACCAACATCCATTTGGTTCCATATACACGTTCTTTTTTGCACTTGCGGTTGGTGAACATATTCCTTGTTACACACCATTTTAATTGGTTCCGGCTGCCAATAATGCTCAGCACCCACTGACTACAACTGTCCACTATAGGTGTTTAAGTATGCAGCAACACTATATTCTTTATCAACATACCTTGTTGCCACGAAACCTGTTTGTTGAAAGCACTTGATGGCATGTGCGCGTGGCATGTGATAGATGGACCATTTTCTACAGGAGCATAATCTTCTGACCTCATTGACGATGTGTGTATTATTCCCCCAGTTGTGATGCAGACTAGTGTGAAATTCAAAAATATTTTGCTCGTTGCAATACTGCAAAATGCCACTATGCTCACTTCATGTATTTCTCAAATCGTTTCATTGGTATTGGCATAAATTCAGCCCACTTTCCATCAATGGCGATGCACCTCTAGATCTTTCAATAAACCTCTCTACCATCTACTTGAATGAGATCCGCACCATGGTAGTGATAGGAAATCCACGTGCAAACTTCAATAACCCGTTGAAAGACTCTGACACATTTGTAGTCATAATTCCCATCTTCTACCACCATCCGCATGCAAAGTCCACTTGTCAAGCTCATGTCGCATCAACCAACTATATGATCCTTGGTCTTCATGCTTGACCAATTCCATTACCTCTTGAATTTACACTCTTGGTGATCTATTGCAGCCATCCATATTAAATCATGCAAGTCCTTGTTCGGATAAGCCCTCTGAAAGTTGGCCTTCAAGTACCTAACATAGCAATGGTGCAAATTTTGTATAGAACTTAAAATACCGTCATGCCGATCAAAAATTAGATAAATACATGAGGGTTTTCTGATAACGTGCTCCTTAAAGTGGCTCAAGAATAATGTCCATGTCTCTTGGCTTTCATTGGCACAAATAGCAAATTCTAGAAAAAATGTACTTCCATTTACATCTACTGCAACGACGATCATTAACTTAATATCGTGCTTTAAATAGACATGAGTGCCGTATATGGATATTACTCGTTGACAGTACACAAAACTATAAATGGCTTGTTTAAATGCCTTGAATATGTGTTCTGCTATTCATAGACTCTACTCAAGCTTCCATTCAACAACAGTCGTGGTGTTAAAGTGTTGGAATGCACGCAAGTACCGGGGTAGATATGCAAAGGAATTATCCTAGTTACCATATACAATTTCAAATGCACGTTTGCGCTCCAGAAATGCCTTCCTTTTGGTAATGGTACACCCATATACCTGGTGGAAAGATGTTATACACTCTTTGATCTTGTACCTTCTGGACACTTCAATGTGTGGAATCAACACAAGAGAAATCAAGTCAACACTCAAGTTAAATAATTCCCATTGAATGTGTCCAATTCACAATTGTGGGTGCCAATGTATTTACCCACAATCCACATATTTATTTTCAACTTTCTACGCAGCGTCCAATTACAACCTTGAAACCATCTACTACAAATAACCATGTATATATCTGGAGATGACTCGTAAACCACGATCTCACGACACTCTTTTATGCTATACATTTGTACAACCCTGCTTACGCACGCTTTATCAGTAAAAATCATGCCCTTGGACAACATTGTTGCTCTAGATTCATCCCACATTACTGTCCAAATTTCGTCATGATCCTTTATGAGGGCATTCGCATCCAGCATACTTGGAAACTGATCAAGGTAGGGAATCTCCCTTGAATGAAACGACACATGAGACTCGTACACTCTTGGTCTAACGGGAATTGGAGCATGTTCCCTCGTCAAATCATGTTCATCATTCTCGTCCTCATAATCATCATCACCCTCATCAGGGAAGGGTGCGTCGTCTCCAGACTCATAAACATTGTTGTCATAATCACTATTCTCTTCCTGACTCTGCGCATCTGCCAGATCCTGATTAAATATATCATCTTCGGGTAATTGAGTAAGGACATGACCTTCAAGTTTCTAGTTTTCATTGCACAACCAATAAAATAATGAGTTTCTCATATTCATCCTAACTTTACATATAAACTTTATTGCTTCATTTACAAATCATAATGTGTTGATATCCCCTGATGCACATTTTACTGTTGGTAATGAATCCCTGATGGACCACCATGATCTAACACACCAATACTAAGCATATTTTAAATGTCCGTTTGTTCATAACTTGTAAAATTCATATCTGGCCAGTAGCCCCCTGTGGAGTATATGAGTGTTAATACAAATTTAATACATAAAAATAAACATCATAACACAAAGGATAATTGAATTTTTCCACTCGGCTAGTGGAATATGTAAACTTTGGGAGAAATCATGTCCTCGCTCCTCATTCGCCTGTGGAGATAAGTTTAGTTCAGGCCAAACTCTTTCACCCGGAACCTGTTCGGCTAAAACTGCTCCAAAATAACCACCGGATGATTGAGGGATATCCCTACTTTGTGCAGCCTCATTATTGCGAAAGTCTTCAGCCTTGACATGCATTTCCAATATTTTTGTCTCAAAAAGTTCTTGGTGTTCATCCGGAATCCTAAAAAAATTTATCAGAGTTTCATCTTCTTCGATGTTAAACTCAGCATAACAAGAAACCACTTGCGGAGTAGCAGAATACGAATATCTTCCACTTACTTTAATATTCATCGAACGTTTGCTCACACTCATTTTTTTTACATAACAATGATATCAATCTATCGTACTCCATTGTAAGTGGCAACTTAACATGATACTGTGGAGAACAACTATAGCCTACCGAGTTATTTTCCACCACAACCTCACCGCCCCAATATAATGAAATCCTAATTTTTTGTTCTTCGGACATTATGACAAAATGTTAAATAACTTAACAAACAAATATTTCGGAAGAATTGAAGGATCCTGAATAGATTTTTACCAAATTCTGAAACTACTTAAATAAGGAAAAACATATCCGGTGCCGGGAGATGAGGGAGAGGGGTTACAATTATTTGATGTATAGCGCATGCATAATAGGCGGTATACACATAAATCATTGGTGGATCAATTAATTGCAGATAAAGTATTGATGGGTCCACCTTTTATATATAGCGCGATTATTTATCGCGTCATACCTTAACAAACGTGCCGTTAAGGTATAACGTACTCAATTTTTTTTAATCTATTTTGATCGCATGAGTCCAAAAAGATTCCAATTAGGTTTCGGATCCTTTTTTAACATATCACTGCTTTCTATGACTGACCGCTTGGAGATATTTACTGACGTCAAATAATGGGAGTGATACGAAGTGACACATGAATGATCGATGAAAAAGCTCAAACACCAAACGATGATACTGAGATATTGTCAGGTTTCCAACTTAGCTTATTAAAAAAAAGTGCATGTGATGAAAGGGATACATGCAAATTAATGAATTGGAAGCACGGCGTAGAGGACCGAGGCATGCATTCAGCATGGTTTTCCAAGTACGTAAACGGCAGATTGACGTGAGAAGACACTAGCTTGCGACTTTTGCGTGACAATAGAGTGTAGATTGGCGGAGTAAACGAAAAATGAGTTCATTTCATGTACATTCACTATCAGGAAGTTAAATGTACTCCGTCCCTTTAAATTTTCTTGTTCTATTGACTTGGCACACCCTTTGAAAGATAATAAATAATATGACTATTTCATTATTCATTATATGTTTGAAATAAGTAATAGTATTTAATAAGAAGGGTAAAATAATTATAAAATGGTAAATTATTCACCGGTTTTCAAATTAGACAAGTAAAAATGAATACCTATTTTTGTATAGTGGATAAATAAATTTGGATAGAGGAAGTATTAACTTCATATTTTTTTTTATATATTCTGAATCTAATTCAACTTCAAAATTAACTCATGAGATCGTATGATTATTATATGCAACATAAGTAATTTCAATGTTGAAGTTACTTATATTATAAACAATTAGCACATGTGAGATTTTACAGATATTTGAAGCGGGAACACCACTCGTCCATGAAGTTCCCCTCCAGTTCAAGCGTTTTAGCAAGCAATTGTTGCGGCATCTCCTCCAGATTGCGATACAATTAATTCTACGGTATACTATTATGTTACCTGAATAATAATCTCTCTAAACAAAGTGGAAAATGTGTGGTATATATTTGGTGGAAAATCCCTCTTTCATATAGATGGATAGACCGTCCACCCAGTGCCGCTACCCACTTCTACTAAGGCTGAGCTTAATAGGAGCAAGAGACTTGGAGGGAACAACCAGAATGAAACATTATTTAATCGTGGAAATGCCATGTCAAGCGCACCTATCAGAATAGGAACAGACCAATTACCAGATCCACCTATCATCGCCGGCATAACCATAAAAAAGATCAGTGAGCCCGAACAGGAGCAGACGCACACTAGATCAGAGCAACTTTAGCTGGCCCAGTGGCGCAGACACCTACTAGGATGAGGCATATCGGGAATTGAACCCACATCTCGTTGAGCTGCTCCAGCAAGCACCCCTTTCGGAAGCTCAATTTTTAGGAATTCTCCCGGGTCGGAGGCGAGAACTTGAAAGTGAATCATTCAGTGGTGGGGTGTTCATAGAACAGAAGGCCTCGCCCAAGGAGTGGCAGATTTGGATGGAGTCTCGCTTTGATGCTGGGGTGATGAGATCCATAGATCTGGATAGAGTCTCGCTCATAGAGGAAGATGTCCAGTCAACTGCTGCGCCTCAACGCATTTCGGGGAGAACCAGCTATATCCAATCTTGGTTGGCATTTCACCCCTAACCACAACTCACCCGCTGATTCTTCAACATCAGTCGGTCGGACCTCCACTTAGTTTCACCCAAGCTTCATCCTGGTCATGGATAGATTACCCAGGTTCGGGTCCGTAACTATTCCGAAAATGGAAAGTTCGACACAAATGGGATTTTGTTTTTGGAAATTGGAAGCAGGTTCTAAACCCAAAAAGGGCATTTGAAAGCAGAGCAAGTATTAGTAGCATAACAAAAAGCCTTCCTCGTCATTAATATCTTTGCTCGCGTCACATTTTTAAGGGTTAAAACCCAGTAATCACTTGTAGTCACTAAATTTATAGTTTGTAACACAAAAGTCACTTTTCTATTTTTTTTGCAATGTAAAATTTATCCAACTCAAAAGTTTATCACACAACAATTATTTTTTTATTATTTTTTTGTCACATGAAAATCATTCAACTTTTTCCAAGTAAACTAAAAAGTCAACTCTCAACTAAATTTATATATTTTTTACTGAAAATATCATATAGCACTCTAAAGTAGCTACTTAGTTTAATACAACATATTATATGTAATGGATTATTATAGAGAGTTTCTCCCTCGTTTTCTCTTTCTAATGCTAATCTCCTTTATGGTTTACGAAATATGCTTAGTCTTGTTTGATTTATCGTAACACTAATCTACATTGGAACATATTAAGCTCGTAGATTTTGTGTTTGTCATTGGACTATTTGATGCTCTACCAACGACTCTTATTAGAAAAGGTATTTTAAAATTTACTAAACAAATCAGTATGTTAGTAAAAATAAAATATGGTCAATTTATACTTTTAAATTAATTATAATGAGTTAAACATTATTGTAAAGAAATCAAAATAAGAAAAGTAAATATTATATCCTAAATTACAACGGAGATTAGTGTAATAAAGTGATACCTAAATTGGAGGTATTTGAAATTATCCCAAATTTTAATTAACTTGTTTTGGAGTGTCACGTCATTGTCACAACCTAAAATCCCAACTCGGGTTTTTGTGGTGGATGTAGTGTGCAAGGAGAAGAGAGTCGTTTGGTTGCTTGAAGATGGGTACTGTTTTAGGTGTTTGTGTGCTAATGGAGCACAATTTAGTTGGCTCGTATTGTCGGTGCATTGAAGATTGAAGCAGAGTCGATGACTCTCGAGAAGATTCTATTGAGTTCATGATTCATGTGGTATTTGAGGGTTTCCCCGGGCTTTGTATATGGCTAAGATCTGAGATTTTTAGTGGGTGGTGTCAAGACTTGCGGTACTTCTGCAACATTAGTGAATCTACATTTCAGTATTAGAGAGGTTAAGGAAACAACTTCAGATTTATGGAAGGTCTCCTTAGAGAGGGGATTTTGGTTGTGGTACTATTGGACGCTTAATAAGGAATACAATGGATTATGGGCCTTTAGACGACGTAGTTTCATGCTAGGATCTCTTGTAGTGAACTTTGAGTTACATACCATAATATTACTGGCAAGGAGAAGTTTTAACCTGAAGGCAAGTGGAGAAGAACTCGGAGAAAAAGATCACCTTGGTAGTGGTTTGGATAAGCATAGTAATGGAAATAATTGGTTCTTTTGGTTCTTTGGGTGTGGAGAGGATTTGTAGGTGTGTTGTGGCAATACTCTTTGGATTGGCAATATACGTGACTTGGTTGAGTTAGAGGGATTTAGTTCTGATGGCTTGGTTTGTGCTAATGGGTTTCAAAGAGTTCCCGATGATTTTTATCACGACTTGAGAATGATGTTTTATATAGGCATGGGGAGCTGTTATGCATTGTGATTTTCTCCTGGATGGGGAAAGTGGAAGGTTTCCGGTGGATGGGGTGTGCACTCTGTTGTGACTAAGAGTTGATAATGGGATTCTCGTGTTTTTCATATAATGGCATGATAGGAGCGGTATGACGTATGGGGTTGAGGTTTGCATGTACAAGGTTGCGATTCCATTCGAAGGGGAGGTCGTGGGTTCTAGACAGTATGGATGGTTTCATATGTCTTGAAGAATGTCGGCACTATTTGGTATCACCTTAGAAGGGTGCGCATCTTCAAGTTGATCAGATGCTGGACTGGTATTACGGTAATCACCTAGTTGATCGTCTGTTGATGTTCATATTATTCTATGTGGCACGTAAGAATTATAGAAATATATCTCGTGAGATGATTCCATATGAGGAATGTGTCAGTCATTTGAGTGGTGGAGTTGGGATCGGACATGGAGATTCTTGTATTCTAGGGATTCGAAGACTAGTAGGGTTCTCAGAGGCAGATATTTCCTAAGTTGTGGACGATGAAGGTATGTTGAGAGGTTGAAGTGTCACGCCCCAGACCTGAAGAGGCGTGGACGGTACCCGGTGACATACTCGACCCGAGCGTACGACTCTGTAACAGTGAACTCTAGAGGGGATACCCTCAACTTAGGCCGATGGGGCCATATTCCAAATCGTCTGAAAAATGCCTCTTTCATCTGTGGTGTAAACATACCCAAAAGCTGATATATGCAGCTATTCAGGCCGACGAAGCCACCATGAACATCTACTAATGTACAAAATATATAGAACTCATCTACAAGCCTCTAGAGATAACAAAACTGTACCATGTTCGGGATAGGGCCTCGATCCCATCAAATCTGTATATATGAAAATGGACTCCAAGGTCTAGACCTGGTAACTCCGAGGAAGTAGAGCTTACCAACCAAGATGATGTCTGACTCTGTTTGATGGGAGGGTCTGTCCAACTGTCAGCGTCCCCGATAAAAGGGATGTCAGTACGAAATAATGTACCGAGTATGTAAGGTAACAAAATAACTGAAAGCTGAAACTAAACTGATAAAATAATAATTGAAAGTAACTTGGAGTCAAAGACAATCTGAAGATATGTTTATCTACTGATATTGACTCAACTCTCTCAACATATATTAAGTAAAATAGCTGTCCGCCCTTATAAGGCTCGGTATGTGTAACTTCTCTGTCGTAGTAGGATCTCTCATAGGCGCTCAACCATACTAGGCTCTGTATCTCAACCATTCTGGGCTCGCTCATAGGCGCTCAACGACAGTAGGCTCGATATATAACTCACTATCTAATCAGAGGTTGCCCAATAAAGGCCTACCCATCGATTATAACTCGATGGTGGGGAAAATAATGTAATATTGTATATATATAGACTCTCTACTTCCTTGGCTAACAAAAGACAAAACTAAAATGAATATGATGTTCCGATAAGGGAGAATGCTGTAGCTTATGAGACTAGGAAAATGTACATAAATTCAGGAATATGAACTTCTCTTTATGTCTCGTTATCAAACACATTTAGTTACTGGATCATGCCAAAATGAAAGAAAGGTTTAGCCTTTAACATACCTTAACTTTGTTTATTCATTAATACCTTCCAAGCAATTCTTAAAACATTTCAACTCAAACTACCACACACACAAGGAGATTCAAAATCAGTGTTGCATAAAGGCTATGTTCGCAACTTAAACTAGTAGCTCGTTTACGTAAATTAGCATCTCCCCTGTAACAAGGCCCTCCTCCAATACCATATACCAGCAATACCAAGAATAAAACAATAACAACATGTATGAATCATTTTCCAACCTTATCTCCACCACAATATATCACAAAACAGCCCACACACCCTAATCACTTCATACATAAGATGACAACAAAAGTAGTGTCAAACAACTTAACAATGTAACGACTAATGACCAGCCCACCATTCCGTTATTATGTGGTGTTTCTCCAACCCTTTTATCCTCCAAAACTCCATAAAACATCAGCAAAATAGACAGCCCAAAAGCAACATGAAACAGCCCACAAAGAGTCCACTACAAGTCGAATAACTCGAACTCAAGGCTTCCGATCACCGTCCCGTGAGTTCTAACTATTAGGAAACAAATTTATCAAACTTTCTTAATATTTAAAGCTTAAATACAGAAAGTAGACGTTTTCTTAACAAATACCTTCCAATACTCAAACTACAAGAAAAAGTGAGGCAATATATCGATACGTACATCGTAGAAAGCGTTTTAGTGTTATCGCTTCTTGATTTCGTACCCGGGATGTTAATATTCTTGGAAACCCTTGTGAAGAGCTTGAGGATAAGTTAAGGTGTCACGACCCCAGTTCGCCCTCCGTGAACATGTCGTGATGGCACCTAGTCCCTATAACTAGGTAAGCCTAGCAATGCGGAGTATCAACATAACTTGTGGAATAATTAAGTAAAAGCTGAACAATCTAAAAGAAAGACTGTATATAAATGTCCCTTAGCGTATACAACCTAAAAATAATGCGGAAGTCTACAATATCACTCCAAAACCCAGAAACCCACGGGAAACACAGGCTAACAGAAATGTACTACACTGCTCTAACTCCAGAATGTCTAAACAACTGAAAAGAAGGAAAAGCTTCCACCAAAAGCTGGAATAAGATAGAGACTCCTGGTATGCAGACGCGACAAATGTACCTCGAAGTCTCTATTATGTCTCTCAACCTTGGGGATAGTGCACCTGGGTTGAGGTACCTGGATTTGCACATGAAAAACATGCGCAGGAAAAGGGCATGAGTACACCACAGCGGTACTCAGTAAGTGCCAAGCCTAACCTCGGTCGTGTAGTGACGAGGTAGGTTAGGGACCTACTGAGGTTAAACAATATAATAGGAATTTACAGTATGAAAACAGACAGAAATAATGAATACAACAGTGAAATAAGACAGGTCAAACAAGGCAATATCAAAACAGGAGAACAAAGTAACACGGAAAATGAACAGCTCAATAACAATGGTAACAATGAGGATCTCCCAGGATACCGTCCTGTAGTCCTTTTCTCAACTGTCTAGTGGATCTCCCGGGATACCGTCCCGTAGTCCATCATATGTATATCCGAAGGATCTCCCGGGATACCGTCATGTAGTCCAATTACCAGTGTGTAGGGGGATCTCCCGGGATACCGTCCCGTAGTCCCAAAGTAAATATGCAGGGGGATCTCCCTGGATACCGTCCCGTAGTCCCAAAGTAAATGTGCAGGGGGATCTTCCGGGATAACGTCCCGTAGTCCCAAAGTAAATATGCAGGGGAATCTCCCGGGATACCGTCCCATAGTCCCAAAGTAAATGTGCAGGGGGATCTCCCGAGATAACGTCTCGTAGTCCCAAAGTAAATATGCAGGGGGATCTCCCAGGATAACGTCCCGTAGTCCCAAAGTAAATATGCAGCCACAACAAGAAGACATTCAGAAATAGAGTGCAAAAATATAAGGCAACTAGTAGTTCTATCCTAACATGTTTCACGTAGTACAATTAAAGCAACTTATGCAAATAGGCAATTCAAGTCAACTAGCCATGCTTTTCTAAACTAACATAGGCTATAATTGCAAGTAGAAAAGGCTGGTGCATGCCTAGCTAATATGGTGTAACGGATGGCATACTCTGAAATTGTCATAGCACCCTGGAACAAATTCTCAAACTCTGCGCGACATGCGTCCCTGAGGCTCTGAGGAACAAACTCTCTCAGGAACATGTCTGAGAACTGGGTCCAGGTCAGAGAAGCAGCCTCGTCTGGACTGTCTAACTCATAGGTGCGCCACCAATCATAGGCGGCTCCGTGAAGCTGGAAGGTAGTAAAGGAAACCCCACAAGAATACGGTGGCACTCCTCTAGAAACTCCAAGGCATCGTCTAATGCTAGTCCACTGAATAATGGAGGGTCATACTTCTTGAATCTCTCAAGTCTCCACTGCTCGTCCTCTAAAGCAGCTGACCCTTCCTCGGGCTGAACTGGCACTACAGGCGGCACAAGAATGATCTCTGGGACCTGCTCCACAGGCACTCGCTGCTCAATAGTGCGGGCGGCTGGAGTCTGTGCTCCTCCCCCGGCCTGGGATGTGGCTGCAGCAAGGGGAAGCAACCCTGCCTGAGCCAGAGTGGTGTACATAGACATGAACTGAGCTAACATCTCCTGAAGGGATGGAGTAGTAGTGGTAGTAGGCGTGTCAGGTGTCTGGACCTCGACTGGATCTGCTGGTGGTACCTCGGCGGCAGCTCGCGCAGGTTCTCTCACTGCACCACATGCGCGTCCTCGGCCTCTACCTCGGCCCCGGCCTCTGACGGCTGCAGTAGGGGGCAAGGGTGCCTGATCGTCCCGAGTAGCATGTGTCCTCACCATCTATGAGATAATAGAAGATAAAGGTTTAGAATTGATGTCAAACAAAAATATTGCACAACAAGGAAATCAATGAAGTGAAGATTTGTTTTCCTAAACAGTTACATAGCCTCTCGTAGATAAGTACAGACGTGTCCGCACTGATCAGCGAGACTCTAATAAACCGGCCTGTGTTCCGTGACTCCTATGAACCTAGAGCTTTGCTACCAACTTGTCACGACCCCAGTTCGCCCTCCATGAACATGTCGTGATGACACCTACTCCCTATAACCAGGTAAGCCTAGCAATGTGGAATATCAACATAACTTGTGGAATAGTTAAGTAAAAACTGAACAATCTAAAAGAAAGACTGTGTATAAATGCCACTTGACGTATACAACCCAAAAATAATGCGGAAGTCTACAATATCACCCAAAACACGGAAACCCATGGGAAACACAGGCTAACAGAAATGTACTACATTGCTCTAACTCCAGAATGTCTAAACAACTGAAAAGAAAGAAAAGCTTCCACTAAAGCTGGAATAAGATAAAGACTCCTGGTCTGCGGACGCGGCAGATGTACCACGAAGTCTCTGCTATGTCTCTCAACCTCGGGGATAGTGCGCCTGGGTGGAGGTGCCTGGAACTGCACATGAAAAACATCCGCAGGAAAGGGCATGAGTACACCACAGCGGTACTCAGTAAGTGCGAAGCCTAACCTCCGTTGGGTAGTGACGAGGTATGTTAGGGCCCTACTGAGGTTAAACAGTATAATAGGAATTTACAGTATGAAAACAGACAAAAATAATAAATACAGCAGTGAAATAAGACAAGTCAAACAAGGCAATATCAAAACACGAGAACAGAGTAACAAGGAAAATGAACAACTCAATAACAATGGTAACAATGAGGATCTCCCAGGATACCGTCCTGTAGTCCTTTTCTCACCTGTCTAGTGGATCTCCCGGGATACCGTCCCGTAGTCCATCATATATATATCCGAAGGATCTCCCGGGATACCGTTCCGTAGTCCAATTACCAGTGTGCAGGGGGATCTCCCGGGATACCGTCCCGTAGTCCCAAAGTAAATATGCAGAGGGATCTCCCGGGATACCGTCCCGTAGTCCCAAAGTAAATATGCAGAGGGATCTCCCGGGATACCGTCCCGTTGTCCCAAAGTAAATGTGCAGGAGGATCTTCGGGGATAACGTCCCGTAGTCCCAAAGTAAATATGCAGGGGGGTCTCTCGGGATACCGTCCCGTAGTCCCAAAGAAATGTGCAGGGGGATCTCCCGGGATAACGTCCCGTAGTCCCAAAGTAAATATGCAGGGGGATCTCCCGGGATAATGTCCCGTAGTCCCAAAGTAAATATGCAGGGGGATCTCCCAGGATAACGTCCTATAGTCCCAAAGTAAATATACAGCCATAACAAGAAGACATTCAGAAATAGAGTGCAAAAATACAAGGCAACAAGTATTTCTATCCTAACATGCTTTACGTAGTCAATTAAAGAAACTTAAGCAAATAGGCAATTCAAGTCAACTAGGCATCCTTTTCTAAACTAACATAGACTATAACTGCAAGTAGAATAAGACAGGTAAGGAAGAAACTCAGTCTAAATATTTAAAGTAAACCGGATTTTCAATAATTAGCACAAGTACGCGCTCGTCACCTCACGTACAAGGTATTCAATTACCAAATATCACATCCTAAGGGGAAAGGTCCCTCACAGAAGGTTAGACAAGCCACTTACCTCGAACCGGCTCAAAATCAACTCGAAACCACACATTTGCCACGAGTATCCGACTCCAAATGTCCCAAATCTATTAATATAAATTTCATATCGTAAATAACATCTCAAGCAACTGATTCTACTATTTAATTCAAAGTTACGACGCGAAATGAAGGAAAATGACAAAAATGCCCCTCAGGCCAGCATCTCGGATTCGGATAAATTTTACATTTTCAGGACCCTCGTACTCTTATGAGTCTATCCATATAAAAGTATCTCAAATCGGAGGTCAATCACCCACTCAAATCTCAATTTTAGAAAAACCTAAGTTCTACCCCAAACACCCAATTTTACCCATGGAAATCCCTGATTTTTAAGTTGAAAACATGTTAAATGATGATAATGATTGAAAGAAATGAGTAAAAACCAACTTACAACTGATTTGGAAGAGTCTTATTCTTGGAAAAATCGCCTAAGAGTGTTTGAGTTTGAGAAAATATGAAATATGAAGTAAAAATTCGGTATTGTACAGTGCAGGCTACTGGTTGACATGGGAATTGCGAACAGGGGTTCGCAATTGCGAACCCTTCAGAAATCCCCAGCTTTTGCATTTGCGATCCATATGTCGCATTTGCGACCTCAGGCAGAAAAATGGAAGTTCGCATTTGCGATGGCAGACGTTGCATTTGCGACCACATTCGCATTTGCGAACTTCTTGATCGCCTTTGCGATCAGGCTTGCCCAGACCCACCTTCGCATTTGCGATAAGTAGCTCGCATTTATGAGTTCGCATTTGCGATGCAGGCTTTGCAAATGCAAAGCCTGCAGATCAGTTACACCAGCAATTTCCAAGTCCAAAAATGAGATATGTGGCCTATCCAAAACTCACCCGAGCCCTCGGGGCTCCAAACTAAATATACACACTACCTCAAAAATATCCTATGAACTTATCCGTGCAATCAAATCGCCAAAATAACGTCATATTCATCAGATTAAGCCTCAAAATCCATGAATTCTATCAATTTTCATAAAACATCAAATTTTTCATTTTAAGTACGAAACACGTCAAACGTGATCCGTTTTCAACAAAACTTTACAGAAAGGACTTAAACCATATATAAGACCTGTAGAGAGTGCCGGAACCAAAATACGGTCCTGATACCATCGCTTTCTAATCAGATTTCATTTTCAATTTCCTTAAATATTTTCAGAAAACAATTTTACTCAAAAATTCATTTCTCGGGGCTTGGAACCTCGGAATTCGATTCCGGGCATATGCCCAAGTCCCATATTTTCCTACGGACCTTCAGGGACCTTTAAATCACGGATCCGGGTCCGTTTACCCAAAACGTTGACCGAAGTCAAATTTATTGATGTTTATATCAAATCTTAGCATTTTTCACAAAATTTCATACTTAAGCTGTCCGGCTACGCGCTCGGACTGTGCACACAAATCGAGGCAACTACAAATGAGGTTATCAAGGCCTTAGAAGCACGAAATTGGTAAGAAAATAGGTGATGACCCTTTGGGTCGTTACATAAGGGATCTTATTTTGGTCGTGGTATATGGAAAAGTAAAGAAAGTGATGACATAAGGCTTTTATATATCCGGATGTTATATGAACGAATGGTTAAGAGCGTTAGAAACTAAATTCAAAGACCTTCAATTTGATATATAATATGTCCCAAAAATACTTCATATAACACACGAAATGTATTGCTCAAAAAGCATTAGTGATACCCCTACTTGTCACCTATGCAGTCGAAAGGACAAATATCTCTCTAATCATATGTCGTATCGATGGACGGTTTAATACGTTAGAAAATGGACTCATGGATATTTAATTTGGTAGGTAGATCATCCCATGTTCCAAGTGTATTGGCAGAAAAGCTCAGCTAGATTTGAACTAAATTTCAGCATATTTATGAATGTAACTTGTGATGATCTTTGCCGAATTTTTTTCCAAAACTCACTTGACTTCAAAACATGACACACGAATATCATAAGACAAAAATAAATCATAACATAACCTCATTATCATTTTGAGCACCCTAGTCTCACGCCAAAAGTGCATGTTATAACATTCCCAACTTGTTGACTTTCGACGTAACTTATTTTCTTTAATTGGTTTTACTTCTAAGCCTTCCAGCCCTCTTGGTAATTGCAGTCCATGATCTTAAATATTTGTAACCTACAAGTTAACATGATAACTTACTTTATATACTTCCAAATATGATCTCATTTTTGAGCTTACATCAATTGACTTAGGACGTACTTTTGCGTACAGAAACATGGGGTGTAACATTATCCCCCCTTTGGAACATTCATCCTCGAATACTAAATGATGTACTTATAAGTCTCATAACACATAGTTGTTATGAATATTTTAATATTGTCCTTCTCATCTAGGCAACTTTTCTATGAATAAATACGAAGGCTAGGGCATTTCTTAGGCCTCTTTCTCACACCACAACCTGTTGTTGGAATTCTTCCAATCTCATAGCTGTTATGACCTTCTGCATGCAGCCTGTACGACTTTGTCCTTGTATGTGCACCTATGCGACTCTTCTATCCTACTTCCTCCAGCTTTTAGCCAATCTCTTGGCCTCACTTTGTGAATATATATAGAACTATGGCAAGTTGTTCCTATAGGCATATATAGGTGTATTAAAGTACTGAAGTTGGTACTTTGTCGAACTTACAGTTGTTGCTATATCTTGCTTCATGGCCTCAGATATCTATCCTTATGGATTTACTACATCTAGGTAGGTCATACTATACCATACACATACTTTGATTTATTATTACCGAGGTTTGCTACGAAACTCCAAGTTACTCTCTCACTGCTTATCCTATATGTATAAATCTAAGTCCTTTAATGATTTCTCATTAGTGTTCATCTTAATAATGATAAACAAATCTCATCTCATACTTTGGAAATTTTATCCAACTATTTTGGATTCACCTTAATGTTTATCTCTAATCTACCATTGATAACTTGAAACACTTATGTAATATATTGTCACTAGGGCTCAGGTCTCATCGGGGAACATCTGGAGTTATTTGACTGATCCACTTAGGTTCAACACTATACTTCAATAACCATAATTAATAGCATCCCGACGTGATTCACCTTATGGGGGTATTCTATTCTCATGCAATTCATGAAATCCATTCTCTTTGAATAATTACTTAATCGAAAACCTAACATGTCATCCTCTTAACATTTATCACAATTAAACTCTTATTCTCCTACCAGGGCAGCATTCCATCTCTTCTAAATGCTCACAGTCTTAAACTCCTCTGAGTTCATTCAGGCTATACAGAGGATTCTATAACTTACGAAAACCATCAAAACTCTTCTTCGGATGGGCTTAATCCCGAGGCTTTACATACTCTCGTCACCTTCTCAATCACTTCTTTTTATCCTTACTCCTGTTCACCTAAAACCTTGTTGCTCTACCATACTTTAGCTTGCGGCCTACATATATATATTTATACTACTCGCAACCTTCCTTTACCTTGCTAGCACCATAGATTTCTTTATGTTATTATAGAACCTCTAGCGAAACATCACGCAATCTCTAGCTCTTCTGTACTCTCTTAACTAGAACTCTCAGTAACTGGAAACCATATAATATGATAGTAAAGAAACCACTATCATTTACGGATACTGAATCACGACGCTTTTAGCCCTCTTTCTGAAGTCTGGACTATTACCAAGCTTTTGCACTTGGGTATCTCATATCTTAATTACCTTTACCTTACTTACCTTTAAATCTCGCATCATATATTTTGTCTCTTTCATAACCTCCCTTCCATATAGGTGGAATTCACTTCCACAACTTGAAGCTCTACTATAATACTCACACCTCTAGTGCATACACGATCCGATGGGAGCTTCATAGTGACTTCTTATGAGGTTGGTATCTTCTAGATTTCTTTGTCGTAGAGCCGTTATACAATATGGCTGTTGTACTATTTCTCTTTAACTTCTGATATTAAGAGTGATTCCGCAATGTTCTGAATCCCGATTACTATACTCATTGGGTTCTAATAATCAGACTCCTAATTCACTTAGCTGATGTAACTCTTTAGTTTCCTCTTCTATCTCAGCTTTAAGTTGGCTTAAGCTATATTTTGATATGCGGCTCAGGGTATTAGTTATTTCTTTAGCCTTTTGTGGACGCTATGGAACATCCGTGATATAACTTCTATCAATTCAAGCTTTTGTCTGTGACATGGACTCAATTATTTCTTTTAACTTATACTGGAGTCTGTTATAGCTGTATCATTTTCAACATATATGCTGTATGAATCACACTCCAAAATATTAAATGTGTTCATAACGTAACTAACTATTGGTCATTGATTGAATAATTCTTTTCGCGCCTTCTCAGCCTTCTTTAAAAAGTAAGCAATTACTTTTCCTGGTCGTTCTGCCACTTGTAGCATGAGTACTTGACTTATTTTAGTGCCCACGCCTATTTAATTTCGTGCAACTCATATGATCTCGACTATTACTTTGGATTTTACATTCCGTTCCTTAGTCACAATAGGTGCGACTTTCTTATGGAGTGTATATAATATTATAGTGACACTGTTGTTACAAAACCATTTCTTCTTTAGGTCACTATGCTTATGTTGAAGCTTTCTTTCTTATTTCCTCGCCTATCATTATCCTTAGTTAGTTACCTCCATGCCCTTGTGCTCGTAGGGTTGCTTCTGAATTGAAATTTCGATTGTCTCCCTAGTGAGTCTCTCTTTGATTTCCGTAACAGTTATACGGTGCCTTTGACTACCCCAACTCCTATCTGAATATTTCACAAGAATTACGATGTTGTATTTGTGAGAATGAATTTCCTGTGCACTACGTTTATCTTGCATAATTTGCTGATTTATGTGGACCTCTTATCTAGCCATAACTAGGTTCTTCCTGAATAAACTACCAACTACTCATCAGTCCATGCTCATAGTTATATTCTGCGTAACTTCTCTTGGGTTATTTCCTTTGTCTTAACTTACCTCTCGCACTGGCTCCTTATGTATCAAGTGTTCATTTGCACTTACTATCAATAATATCCTAGCCGGGAACCCTTACTTCCACTCCACGAAATCGTGCTTGAATAATATTCTGGAGTCGTAACATATCTTTAGGATATAAATAAATGCAGTATCATTCCTTTCATCTTTCTACCGCATTCTTTCTTTCTATTCCATAGTTACTTGAACTACATAACTCCGACTTACTACCATATCACATCATCTTCCCCCCTATAGGGGAGTACTAGCACTTAATGCTATGAAGATTTACCTATATATGGTTTACCTCTTCATCTTTTGTGTCTTTTCACGACTTCACTAACTCTTACTCGCCTTGCGGTAACCCGTCCTTACCAATGATAACTGAATTGCTTATGCACGAGGGTGACACCTAGTGTAACTGGCACACTTAGTCCCTTAAGCTTTACTTTGCTCAAAGTTTTTTCTTTGGTGGATCGTCTTCCCAAATGACCTTTAAAGGTTATTCTTCTGTTGTCCATTTTATTATAGCTGGAATGTGATGTTTGAAATTCTCTTGATGTTGGCTATTATCACGTCATTCGATCCCTAATTGATGTTCAGTTTATCTTGTTCACTAGCCCATGCTAGTTTCTATTACTTTGGGGTTTTAAATCTTTGTTCTAGTAATCGCGTTGGACTCACCAACTTATTTCTCGGAATGAGGATATGAATTTTGGCGTATACTATTTTACTGTCTCAAGGTTTGTCACCTCTTGTCTTTTCTTTCACTTGACTATAGACTCTATCATCATATCATATTTTGATTTACTGTTATCACCCATATATCACATCTTACTCATAATACTTTATTTACTCTCTTCTTATTCTCCTACTACTATTTTCATCTATTACCTTATTCTGAAAACATCAACAAAATATTCTTTCGCTTCTAGCTCCGCTTGCTCTATCCACTAGCTATTCCGGTCACCTAGCATTCTCTCTTTACTATGTAGGGGAGCCATACAAGGTACATAATTGTTCTTTTTAGGATTCCACTGCCTGTCTTCTAAAAATTTTCCGGACATTCTAGTATTCATATCTAAATGTACTATTCTAGAGTGCACCATCGGGGTGTCTCATATGGAGAATTATTACCACGTTTGCAATATCCTTCGAAAATGTAAGATAATGCTAACAATCCATCCACCATTTTGGGTTACTCCAAGCTCAACTGGATAATTATATCTCATCCTTCTCTTAAACAATATTTGTTAGCTCTCGTAGGGAATAACTAAGATTGGTGTGGCCAATTGTACATACTTCTATTACTGTTGACGGTAACTCAAATACTTATATTTCTCTGCCTGAATTTTTAATACTGATAATCTTCACTAACTTTTTACCTCATACCCTTCTCCACCTTGCTTCTTTTACTTATTGAAACTTGTATCTACCTTCTAGATCTCTCATTTATTTTTACTAAGTGGATAAATATTCATGCCTTAGAGATCCTTACTAAGAAGCTTACACGTCTTAGTACATATATGATCTGCTGAAGACCTCACATTTACTCATCGTAAGCATGATGCAAAATTGAGTTCTTCTGACTCAACTCTTCTGCATTCAATCTCTTACCAGCTGTCTTTCTAAATGTAAGTATCGTTGTATTACGAATAAAATAAAGTTAGTAGTTTGAATTTTACGACTGAGCTCTACCAAACGATCTAGAGTAAAAAGAAAGAGCTACAATCCTAAATTCCATATAGCCTCATGCTTATAAGTGTGGTGCACACCACACCCATAAACAGAACTCTACTAGACACGACTTGTAGACTCCCTAGGATAAAACTGTTCTAATACCAAGTATGTCACGCCCCAAACTTGAAATGGCGTGGCCGAAACACGGTGCCATACTCGGCGCGAGGGTACCACTCTGTAACTGTGAGATCTAGAGGGATAACCGTCAACTTAGACTGATGAGGCCATATTCTGAATCATCTGAAAATAACGCCTCTCTCATATATGGGGTATACCTACCCAAAAGCTGATATATGTAACTATGCAGGCCGATGAAGCCTCCATGAACATCTAGTGATATACAAAATATACAGGACTTGTCTACAAGCCTCTAGAGATAACTGAACTGTACCATGGTCGGGCCAGGGCCTCGACCTACGCATCAAATCTGTATATACGAAAATGGACTCCAAGGTCTAGACCTGGTAACTCCGAGGAAGTGGAGCTTACCAACCAACCTGATGTTTGAATCTGTTTGCTGGGAGGGTCTGTCCAACTGTCAGCGTCCTCGGCAAAAGGGAAGCCTGTACGAAATAATGTACCGAGTATGTAAGGCAACAAAATAACTGAAAGCTAAAACTAAAATGATGATATAATAACTAAAAGTAACTGGGAATCAAAGACAATCTGAAGATATGCTTACCTGCTGATACTGACTCAACTCTCTCAATATATATTAACTAAAATATCTGGACGGCTTTATAAGGCTCGTTATGTGTAACTTCTCTGCCGTAGTAGGCTCGCTCATAGGCTCTCGGCCACAGTAGGCTCGATATACAACTCACCATCTGATCAGAGGTTGCCCGATAGGGGCCTGCCCATCGATTATAGCTCGATGGTGTGAAAAATAATGTAATATTGTATATATATAGACTCTTTGTTTCCTTGGCTAACAAAGGACAAAACTAAACTGAATATGAAGTCTCGATAAGGGAGAATGCTGTAACTTATGAGACTAAGAAAATGTACATAAACTCAGGAATATGAAGTTCTCTTTATGTCTCGTTATCAAACACATTTAGTTACTGGATCATGCCAAAATAAAAGAAAGATTTAGCCTTAACATACCTTAACTCTGTTGAGTACTTAATACCTTCCAAGAAATTCTTCAAACAACTCAACTCAAACTACCACAGCATAAGGAGACTCAAAATTAGTGCTGAGTAAAGGCTAAGTTCGCAACTTAAACTAGTAGCTCGTTTACAAAAATTAGCATCTCCCCTGTAACAAGGCCCTCCTCTAATACCATATTCCAACAACACCAAGAATAAAAAAATAACAACATGTTTGAATCATTTTCCGACCTTATATCCATCACAATATATCACAAAACAGCCCCACACACCCTAATCACTTCGTACATAAGACGACAACAAAAGTAGTGTCAAACAACCTAAAAATATAACGACGAATGACCAGAGCACCATTCCGTTATTATGTGGTGTTTCTCCACACCTTTTATCCTAAAACTCCATAAAACATCAGCAAAATATACATCCCAAAAGCAACAAGAAACAACCCACAAAATAGTACACTACAAGTCGAATAACTTGAACTCACGGCTTCTGATCACCGTCCCGTGAGTTCTAACTATTAGGAAATAAATTTATCAACCTTCCTTGCTATTTAAAGGTTAAATACAGAAATTAGACGTTTTATGAACTATAAATTACCTTCCAATACTCAAGCTACAAAGAAAAAGAGAGGCAATATAGTGATACTTTACGTCGTAGGGATCGTTCTAGTGTTATCGCTTCTTGATTCGTACCCGGGATGTTAATATTCTTGGAAACCCTTGTGGAGAGCTTGAGGATAAGTATATAGAATCTTATTATGGCCGTCTTATATGTAAAAGTAAATAAATAGACGACTTAAGGCCTATATATATATCCATTTTAGAAATATCAAAGAGGTGCTAGCTTGGCACCCTACTATTGGCTCTTTTTCAGGCGCTTATATCTTTTAATCCAGATTTCATATGAATGAACGGTTAAGAGATTTAGAAATTAAATTCCTAGAACTTCAATTTGGTATATAATATGTCCCCAAAAGACCTCATATAACACACAAAGTGTATTTCTCAAAAAGCATTAGTGACACACCTACTTGTCAGTTATGTAGTCTGCGCAGTCTCACGAAATTGTAAATATCTCTCTACTGCTATGTCGTATCGATGAACAGTTTTATGCGCTATAAAATATACTCATATATATTCAATTTGGTATGTAGATAATCCCCTATTTTCATGTATATTGGCTGAAAAGCTCAGCTACATTTGACCTCAATTTTCAGCATATTTATGAATGTAACTTGTGATGATCTTTGCCAACTTTGTTCACAACTCACTTGACTTCAAAACATAACACACGACTATCATAAGAAAAAAATAAGGAATAACATAACCTCATTATCATTTTGAGAACCCTAATATCACCCCAAAGGTATATGTTATAACATTCTCAACTTGTCGACTTTCGACGTAACTTATTTTGTTTAATTGGTTTTACTTCTAAGCCTTCCAACCCTCTTGGTAATTCCAGTCCATGATCTTAAATATTTGTAACCTCCAAGTTAACATGATAACTTACTTTATATACTTCCAAAGATGAACTTATTTTTGAGCTTACATCAATTGACTTAGAACGTACTTTTGCGTACGGAAACATGGGAGGTAACATGAAGGATGAGTGAATGTGTTATGGATTGATTATTGTCGATTTTTTGGAGTTTATCTACCTATTTTTGAAGGATCATAATTTATTTTGTGTCCACTAGTAGGCCTAATGAGAATGTGTATTCTACATCAGGTTGTATTTATTTTACTCAGCGCAACTATTGTTAAGGGGTGTGTTATCGCTTTGAGTTAATATTATTCATGTTTGGATATGTTCCACGTGTTACTCTCCTCTGCTACGAAAATTTGTGAGACTGTTGACCATATACACACATGGTGTGGTTCTGTTTGTGCCTTGTGGCATAATTTGAGCGAGATGGCTCTTGGGGTGTTGAATGGTTGATTGTGCCTTGGTTATGGTCTTCTTTTATGTGGTGTATTGTGATTTCTGTTTCCCCATGGTTATGATCATGCACTTTGTGTATTGGTTATTGATAAGCATATGGTTGTTGATTGTAAGTATCATGACTCGAGGTATTCCATGTGGACCGGTGTTTGTATTGGCTTACGCATCATAGCGGAGTTATATGGATATGATCCATTGTGCTTATTTCGAGTCTTTTGTTTATCCTTTGTGATGGGTTCATATCATTTCTCTTCGTGTTGGTATCTTTTGAGCTTGCGGGATGGTCCTTTCATTTGATTCTCTTTCCATCATTAGGTACATCTGAGTTGTTGCTTGTTTGATGCACGAATTACATAGTATGTGGCTCTAGGTAATATTTGTGTGACTTGTCAATAGAGCAACATGCATTAGATGAGGTGCGGTTATTGGACCTGAAGTGAGTGTCGTCGGATTTGATTAAGGTATGTTTGGAAAAATAGTGTCACTAGTGAGCTTAGATTTTGGCTATGGTTCCTGTCGGGAAAGAGAGCTCCACGACTTGTTGATATGATGGGTGGTTATGTGTTTTTTCGTGTTTCCTTCATCATTGGAGTGTACGAAGATTTAGAATATGGTTTTAATTGATATGAGGTTAGTTACCAGTACCATATTTGTTATTGAGCAGCTATTGTGGTCAGAAGTTATTATTCAGAGTATTTGAGTTATGTTGTATATCATGTGATTATATCTTGGATATGATTTGGATTGACACAAATTCTTTTGGATTATAAGGTGTATATATGAGAGAATTAGGTCTTATAATGAATTTCATATGTTGTAGGTTGGGTTAAAAAGTTCATACACTAATGTTGAAGTAAGGAACTTCAGTTAGGTAAAGTTGTTGGGCTAATATCGATTGAGGCAACGCGGTATCATCCAAGAGTATGTTTATGGTGAGTTTATAAAGTGATTTGATGGTTTTGGAATGACACTTGGCACGTACGAGGAGGAACATATGTTTAAGTGGGGGAGAATGTATTTTTGTTCAGTTTTTTAGGTCACGAATAGCTTCATATGATATGTTATGACTTGTGTGTATGTTGGTTTTGGTTTTCGAGTGATTCAAGATTGGTATATATGAATGATTCTCAATTTGGAAATATTTAGTTGGAAGAGTTGACCAAGTTTGAATTTTGTGTATATAACCCCGTATTAGAGTTTTGATGGTTTTGTTAGGTGCAGATGGTAATTTTTGACTTGGCATATGCCAGAATTTGCAGTTGGATGTTTCTAGAAGGTTTTGTCCCGAATTGGCGAAGTTTGGCAATTTGATGGTTTGGAAAGTTCATAAGTTTGATCGAGAGTTGTCTTCAATGTTATCGGGTTTGGATTGTTGTTTCGGGAGTTGGAATAGGTTCATTATGTCATTTGGAACTTGTGTGCAAAACTTGAGGTGGTTCCGAGTTGTTTAGATGCGTTCATCATAAGTTTGGAATTTTGAAATTTGAAATAGTTTATTGAGCTTCATTTGAGTTTTGATTCGTGGTTTTGATGTTTTTATATGGCTCGATCAGGTCGATGTTATGTTCTGGGACTTATTGGTATGTTTGGACGGGGTTCTGAGGGGCTCAAGCGAGTTTCAGATAGGTTTGGGTTGTCTTACGCTTGTATTTGATGTTTCAACGTCGTTTATTCAAGCATAAATGATACCACATTAAGCGAATGAACTCTAAATTCTATTTTGATTGAAGCATTAGATAAGTATCATATTTACACAGCATAAATAATCATCGAATTTGGGCATCGTATGAGCGAGTTATGCCTATTTTAGTGTCGGAGAAGATAACTAGTGCTGGTGTTTCGCAGATGCGAAGTGAGGACTGGGGAATTGGGTATTTTTGTGAACTAGTTTATTTGTGAACTCATCCATGTTTATTTGTAAACTAATCCATGTTTTGATTGGGAATTGGGGAGTTTTGTCTAAAACTTTTCTAAATTCAATAATTGAGTTTTGAACATCGATTCGGAGTTGAAATTGATAAATTAGTATGGTTGGACACGTAGTTGAATGGGTTATCGAAATGAGTGAGTTTTGTCGGGTTCCGTGGTGCGATCCCATGTTGGCTTTTTAGTTGACTTTGAGTATTTGAATAAATATTTGACCTTTATTGTTTGGGTTTGTTTCCTAAGGCATTATTTGATGTTTTGAGTTACTTTTGGCTAGTTTTTAGCCGTTCGGAGATCGATTCGTGCGAGATGAAATTTGTAGATTGTTGTTTTGGCTAGTTCGAGGTAACCTATCTAACTTGGTTTTGAGAGTAATTATCCCTGAGAACTATGATATTTGATATGTGTTGGAGGTGACGCCCGTGCTAGGTGACAGGCGTGTGTGCATGCCCTGGGGTGTTCATGATCCGGTTAGTTCTTAGGCTATTAGATGCATTATTTTTCTATCATGCTTATTTGATATCATATTTTCTCTATTTGTATGACTACGTGAGCTATTATTGATGTGAGAAATCATGTCTAGGCTATCTGCTTAATTGTTTGACACATATATTTGTTTGACTACATGAGCTATTATTCATGTTTGACACATGTAATGTTGAGCTATTTGGCTTAACCGTAGTCATACTGTTAAGTCATGATAGTTATATATTTATGCTACATCTCTGTCTCTAGGCACTTTTGATATGCTATCTCACATGTATTGGTGTCGTTGTACGTGACACGAGTTTGAGATGAATTTGTGGCACATTGTGATATTCCATGTTGTATAATGGAATTATGTTTCTATGAGATGTTGGTATATGGAGACTTGAGCAGATTGATGACAGATGTGTGCCGTGCTGCAACGATTTTATTAATTTATTGATTTTGAGGTGACGCGTATGCCAGTCCCATACTTGGCTTAGTACTGATTAGGGAGACGCGTGCACCAGGACCCACGATTGGGAAATGTGATATTAATTGCCGCTTAGGCTAGGATCTGCCCCTTCGAAGTCTGATATTATAGTGAGCACAAACACAGTGATTTAAATGTTATTTGGTACGGGGCATTCATGCCAGGCACTGTGAGTGAGCTGAGAGTGAGTGTGCTTGATAGTTACACCATGATGTTATTGACTTGACATGCATACATGACATGTAGGCATAGAGATTTATTTTCCTCATGCTAGCTGGTAAATAAAATATCTTATCTTGTCGAAAAAGAAATCTCTGATAAACTCATACGATAGCGTTTCCGTGAAGGATTTGGGGATTAATTGTTATACTTGTAAAGCATGTCTACTTTCCTGTATTTATGAATGAGCTGAACATTATATATTTTAAGTTATTTACTATTATTGGCATTATTATATCCTATGTTGTTATTGATTATTGGTGTTGGACATTGACCTTCTTCTGCGCCCGTCACTGCTTTCAGCCTAAGGTTCGGTTTGTTACATATTGAGTACATGGGGTCGGTTGTACTCATACTACACTTTTGCATGTTGCTTGCAGATCTTGGAGCTGATGCTACTGTAAATGACGGGAGATGACGTTGAAGATGTACCTGCTTTTCAGATATAGCTGCCACTTGTTATTGGTAGTTTTAGATTCATATTATGTCTATGTATATTCCAAACAGATGTTGTATTTATTTTCGTACCAACAACGTAAATCTATGTCTTAGTAGCTCTTGACATGTACTACCAATTGTTGGGTTATTGTATAGAAATTAGTTATTTCATTTATTTATTATATTACCATCTTTAGGTAATTAGGCAGGACATGTTATTGCTTCATCTTACTGAGGACATGACCTACGATAGGAAGGTGTGAAGGTGGAGGATTAAAGTTGTAGGTTAACAGATAGTAGTGTGTTCCTCCTAGGTTTTTCTGTAGTACTAGGATGATTTTTGTAATTTCCTATTTATTGTTCTTTATTATGCATGCGTGGCATTCACGCCCATTACCGTGTTACATTGTCTCTAATATTCGTTGCTACTTTGTTTATTTACTTCATCCTTGATCCGAGGGTCTATCAGAAACAACCTCTCTGTCTCTATGAGATAGGGGTAAGGTCTGCATACACATCTCCCTCCCCATACCCCATTAATAGGATCAAACTGGGTTTCTTGTTGTTGTTGGATTACTATCTTTACTAGAGTTGGTTTGACTATTTCCTGGCTTACCTAGCGGGTTGGGTTAGTTTTACATCCCGTACTTTTGTACGTTGGATTTGTCATAAGTAATTGACATAAGTTCAAGAACAAGATTATTTTTAAGCTTATAAGTATTTATGGTATTTATAACAAGTGATAAGTAAAGTCGTGAAGGTGAGAGGGTAAACGAGTTGAAGAAAATGATGTTGATCGAAGTTTGATATTTTGGGATAAAATACGGTCCAAGCCATAATACCCCATATTTTTGGACTATTGTTATACCACATGACCGTGATAGTAAGGTATATGAAGTATATTAGTATTTAAGTGAATTGAGATCAAGGAATTATTATTATGTATAATTTGCTAAATGGGAAATTATAGTGGAAGACAAATGAAAGTGATTTATTGAATAATTGGTGTAGTGGATGACATTACACATGTCACATGGTGGCAGCAACATTAGTGACTAATCTACACCCATAAGTGGTGGTGGCACTATTAAACTCAATGTCTCAAGAGAGAAGCTAAGGAGGACATGTGTAAATAGGAAAAGGTTACAACTATGTCTCTTATTTCACTCGATTTGAGAATGAAATTGAAGAAATAGCTAGGTTCAACATGGTGTAGCAGCAAGGAACATTTTTTGAGGTGATTTTCAGCAACATGAGCTCAAAATTTCATGACAGAAAAGTGTAATCTTTCTCAAAGACAATACAGGGGTTTTGCGCACCACCTCGATCTCGTAGTTCCGTTTTGGCGCATTGGTTATTCTGGGATTTCCTCGATGTGAAGTAAGGTGTAATAAGAGTATTTCATGGCAAATACAGTAAGAATTTTCCTCTCCTTGGTATATTTAAATTCGTCTGGGTCATGGCTAAATTATTGGACGAGAATTATGGAATTAATAGCAGAAAATTGTATTTTGACATTGTTGTTTTATTGGCTATTCTGTAATTTTCTAAATTTTATTATGTCTAGAAATTGTTGGAATAACTTGAGTATACAGTTGGGGTAGTCATTGATATGTGTTTTGAAGAAGAAAACATTAGAGAAGTATGGTTGATAATCGTAGCCGATCTTTCCGCTTGTTGTATCATTGTTTGGGTTGTAAAACTTGTTATAGGGATTTCTCGTTGTGATGTTGTAGTACCTTGCCTATGGAAGACTTGAGGGAATTATAAGAACACGGGAAATAATATCCATTTCATTGTAGGATAGGTTATCTTCCGTTACGCGATTTAGAGAATTGTTCATATGGTTGATAATGGTATTATTTTTGTTATCGTATAGATTGTGAAGCGGATTCGAGTTAAGCACTTGAACTAGTGGGTTAAGATCAGGTATGTTAAGGCTATACCTTCTTTCCTTTTGGCATAATCCATATGATACAAACGAAACGAGCGAACAAACAACTTTCATAAATGACATTATTCTTAGAAGTACTAGGGATTCCTATGTTCTTGATTCCCCATGTGTCCTATTATTCTATCATCTGTTCATGGGTCTCATAAAATACGTAAATTGATAAAGTTTATTTCATGATATTAATCAAAGATATAATGATCTTATGACATTCAGAGAGATCCTATTGACTTACTTCATTATGTATTGCATTCATTTATACATGTACATTGATCCATGACCAGATGGCATTATATACGTGTGTATTATATGTATATGGGATATGGGGAATGGTTATGGCGTTATATATGCACCACCACCTGATCAGCTGGTATACGTTCATGATTTCTCCTATAGTGGCCGGGATGATACGATAGGATGCCCTCTGAGGTTTGATGATGTTATATACGCATATACCTATGCATCATATGATATTTATATGCATATGCATGACATTATAAATACTAAATGATTTACAGAGCTATTCAAACTTACATTTTGAGTCTTTTACTCAATGTTTCTCCCATGTCTTTTATTTACTGATTTTCATTCCTTACATACTCAGTAAATTATTTGTACTGGCATCCCTTTTGCCTGGGAACGCCGTTTTTTATGCCCGCAGATCCTGATAGATAGGTTGAAAGTCCTCCAAGTAGGTTATCAGCTCAAGGGAAGGTGTTGGTCCATTCCATTTGCTACAGAGTTGCCTATTTGATCTGTATGATTTGGACATTTATTCATTGGTATGGTGAGGCCCTGTCCCAAACTTTATGATATTTATGTACTCTTAGAGGCTTGTGGACATATGCCATGTATATGGATACTTGTATGGCCTTGTCGGCCTATGTTATGAGTTTACAAATGATCATGTCGGCCTCATAGGCCCATATGTCACATGTATAAGTTTCTATATTAGGTTGGGTCGTTCTATGCCAAATATTCCCTCATGTTTTATTCTAATTATTTCATGACAGCCTTTCCAGCTCATTTACCTATGATAGTATAACACAAAAGGTACGTTACGTTGGGACTTGGTTGAGTAAGGCACCGGGTGTCCGTCGCGGCCCATCGGCTTGAGTCGTGATAGTTAGGTTCCATCACGACTAGTGGATTGTGGGTCGTGAAACTATAGAAGATTACAACTACAAACATTACACCATATCATACTCCGTTGCAGCGCGCAACTCGATCTCTACATTTATCACAATATTTGTTGGGACATGCAACCCAATCCCAATATCATATAAATATATGTTCTGGCATGCAACTCGTTCCCTTTATCAATTTATTTCAATATTGTTGTGGCGCGCAACCCGTTTCCAATATCAACTCATTAACATGAGAAACTCAACATAACCAAATTCTGTAATCCCAGCACAAAAGGAAATAAAGCGTATAGAACATCAAGGAACTACCAGTACAAACAGAGAATAACCAATGCCTCGTATTCACAAGCCTCGACAAATCATTAATACAAGTAGCTAAAGGACTGTCACAATCGGACATAATATAAAAAAGTGGGAAAGTAAGGTAAAGATAACAAAGGCAAGTAATGACATGAATCAATGAAGGTATATAATTAATAAAGGTAGAAACATATAGCAGGTAAGTGGGTATTGATTGAAGATTGAATAAAAAGTAAGAATATGTAGAAAATCAAAGCAAGTAACGAAATATAACTTAGAATAAATAAAAGATATCAAAGTAAATAGCCCAAACCACATGTTTGAACTCATGACAAACGGATACACACTCGTCACCTCGCATATATGCCCGTTTCCACATAATTCACGTAGAAAATAGACCAAGAAGTCTTAATTACCTCAAGCTAAAGTTAAACACGATAGTTACTCTTTCCTCAATCAAATCAATAATCAATCACAACTTTTCATTTCGAACAAGCCTCCAAACCAACCGAATCTGGCAAATTATTATTCAAAAAATTCAAATGAGCATTGAAACTACCCACGAATGAAATACGTTCAATCTTTAGCTAAATTAAAAAATTCAACCCTAGGGCCGCCTGGTTAAAACCTGAGATTTGGACCAAACCCGATTACTCGTTCACCCTTGAGCCCGACTATGTGATTCGATTCGAAATCCATCCTCAATTTAAGTCCTCAATCTCAATTTTACAAAATCCCCAAATCTACCCAAAACTCCTAATTTCCACCATGAAATTCATAAGTTGATGTTAAAAGTTCATTAAAAGTTATAAGAATTGATTGAAAACTAGTTAAAGTTGCTTACTATTGAATTTGGGAAGAAAAGTTCTTCCAATATTTCCTATAGAATGTTTAGGGCTGATAAATAGTGTTAAATAAGCTAAGTCCTGATTTTCCCTTCTTTTACCTAGCTATAGATGTTGCATTTGCGAACACAATGTCTGCAAATACGACACATTAGTCGCATATGCGATAAGTGCATCATGCCTAGTGAAGCCACAAATGCGACATTCTTTTGTCGCAAATGCTTATAGCCCACCTTCGCAAATGCAAATATATAATTCGTCTATGCGAAGCCATCCTAAATGCTCAGGGGTTGCAAATGTGACCACAATATTAATAAATGTGAATGACACAACATCTGCAAAAGAGAACCTTCTCTCGTAAATGCGAAGAAACCCAGCCCAACCCCTTTATAGAAAATGCGATCCAACAACAAAAAAAAAGATCTTGCATATGCGAGCCAGACCAAGCAAATGTGAGATGTATAGACTTGCACCAGCAACTGCTGAACACCAGCAATTGCGAACCCATTTGTAACCCATCCAAAACGCACCTGAGCCCCTCGGGCTCCAAACCAAACATGCACACAAGTTTAATAACATCCCACAAACTTTCTTTCTACCTCAAATCATCAAAATAACATCAAATAACAAGAATCAATCATTAAAACCCAAGATTTTAAACTTAAAACTCAATTTTCACAATCTTTCACATAATCCACCGAAATGCGCTTGGGTCACCTCGAACCCAAGCAAATATGCATACAAGTCCAAAGAAATCATACAAACCTACCGGAATCGTCAAAACACCAATGCGAGGTCGTTTACTAAAAAAATTGACTGTGGTCAACCCACACCTTATTTTACGTCAAAAGTTATGTTTTTTCAAAATTTTATGTAAAAATTTCCGGAAAATTATATAGACCCCTCACACAAATCAATAAACATCAAATGGAACTATGGGAGGTCTCGGAACACTGAATTAAGGCAAGTACTCAAAATGACCTATAGGGTCATCACATTTTTCACCTCTAAAAGAAACATTTATCTTCGAACATACATAGACAAGTAGCTAGACTGGTAAAAAGGTGGGGGTATTTACCCGCATATCGGATTCAGAATCCCACATAGCCTCCTCAATCGGCTGAGGAAGAAAACTCTTAGATCTCAACTTTCAAATCTGCCGGTCTAGAAGAGCCACTATCTCATCCTCATAGGTCAGATTTTCATCAAGCTGCACTGTACTGAAGTCCAAAACATGTGAATTGTCCTCATGGTACTTTAAAAGCATGAAGACCTGGAATACCGTATGTAACCCTACTAGGCTAGGAAGTAATGCAATCCTATAAGAAACCTCCCCAACTCTCTTTAAGATCTCAAACAAGCTAATATATCTCGGGCTCAACTTGCCCTTCTTCCGAAACTGAATCATGCCCTTCATAGGTGACACTCAGAGTAGAACCTTCTCACCCACCATGTAAGCTACATCTCGAACCTTCCGGTCCACAAAACTTTTCTTCCTAGACTGAGCTGTATGGAGTTTGTCTTGAATCACTTTAACCCTCTCCATCACATCATGGAACAAATCAGTGGCCAACAATCTAGCCTCTTCAGCTCAAACCAACTAATCAGCAAACGACATTTCCTCCCATATAAGACCATGTACGGAGCCATCCAGATGCTTGATTGATAGTTGTTGTTGTAGGCGAACTCTTCTAGAGCTAAGAACTGGTCCCACTGAACCCCAAAATCTTTAAAGCATGCACGCAACATGTCCTCCAATATCTCAATAGTCTACTCAGACTATTGGTCAGTCAGAGTATGAAACACTATACTCAGCTCGACCCGCGTGCCTAACTCATGCTACATGACTCTCCAAAATATGATGTAAACTGCGTACCTCAGTCAGAAATAAGAAATAGGCATACCGTGTAGGTGGATATTGATGGAAGGATATAATCTCTTGCTTTAGTCGCTTGTTAAACTCCAATTTATTGCACTTTAATTGAGTTTGAGATTTAATCATTCGTGTTTTGCACTAATTGTGTGTTTTATGCCTTGTAGGAGTGACTCCGAGCTATGAAGACATTATGGAATGAATTTGAGTGATTTTGAGCTTTGAATTATGAGTAAAATCCCAAGGGAGTAAGTTGGGGGTTGTAAACCACGTCTATATATTAAAAATGCAAGAAAATTCTGTACTCAAAGAAAGGCATGTTCAAATTGCCTGCTCCCTGTCAGAATCAGCTCTCTGGATTTCTCTACTAATGCTACGATGGCGTGTCACCCCATGTGGCGCGCCTATTCAATTTTTTAAAAGATATTATCCCGTTCGCGTAGGAAAATGTGCTTCCGTTTGGGCCCGACCCTACTTAGTATTAATACATGTAAAAGTGTTATTTTATGAACTTTTTGACGCATCTTAGACCTAAGAAAACCTAGGAGAAGGTGGAGAAGCGAAAGCTCAAGGATTTCATCATTCAACCCTCACTTAAGACAACATTTGGATTGTTTTAAGTTTTCCTTAAACTTAAACATTTTTATGATTAATTACCCCATATCATGGAGTAGTTCTCTTTAGGATTTGATGGATTTGGTGTATTGATACTGTGAAGACCCAGCCGGTTGTCTTAAGAATTAACGCCTCGATCCCCTATTAACTGTTTTCCCCAAGTCTATTTCTGCTAATTTGAATTGCCGGGACGTTCGATTTTGAGTTTCGTAGAGTATTAGGACACTTAGTCCCTAAATAAGAGCTTAAGCGTTGGAAAGTTGCCCGTAGTTGGAGTAGTGTGAAGACGGCCTCAGAATGGAAATCTGATGGTTCCGTTAGGTGATTTCGGGGTTGGGTGTGTGTTGGGAATGCATTTTGGAAGTCCGTAGCTCATTTAGGCTAGAAATGCCGAAGTTTGAATTTTTGGAGTTTCCAGTCCGATAGTGGGTTTTCATCCGAGGGTCGGAATGGAATTACGAAAATTGCATTAGTTCTTTCATGTCATTTAGGATGTGTGCGCAAAATTTGAGGTCATTTGGATGTGAATTCTAGAATTTTCTTAAGTTTGTTGGCTTGAACCTATGCATAATCGATGATTTTGATGTTATGAGACGTGTTTTTAAGGCTCGACCTAGTTCAAATAAGGTATTAGGGTCGGTTGGTGGTTTTGGTTGAGGTCCCAAGGGCCTCAGGGTTGTTTCGGATGCTTAACGGGAGAAATTGGGACTTAGCAACTGCTGAGCCTGACCTCTTCTGGTGTTTTCGCACTTGCGAAGGTTTTCCTTCAGGTGCGGACTCGCAGGCGCGGTGGGCTTGATCGCAGGTGCGATAGAGGAGGATTTGACCAGTGGTCGCAGGTGCAACCTGCAGGTGCAAGACCGCAGGCGCGACCAAACGACCGCAGGTGTGGCCCCAGTGAACTTAAGTAAATTCCGCACCTATGATACTTTTTTTCGAAGGTGCGGTGATCGAGACCGCAGGTGCGAGATCCCTTTGTGTTTTATTCCAAAAATTTGAGAGTTTATTTCATAATTCTAAAAATCCTTTAAGGGTTCGGGAATTGGAGATTTTTTGTGTGTTTTGAAGAGAAGGATCATAGGTAACATTTTCTAATCCTAATTCATTCTTAGACCGTTAATCCCCATTGTTTTCTTTAGTTTAGTTATCAAAAATGGGGGGAAAACCATAGGAAATTGATGAAATTTCCCCAACCCGAAATTCTGAGAATTTTAGGGGTTTTTGGCATCGAATTTCGATTGTTTCTGGTTGAGTGAGTCCGTGAGTGAATGGGTGTTCGGAAAATAAAACTTTTACCCGATTCCGAGACGTGGTCTCGAGGGGCATTTTGATCATTTTACCTAATTTCGCGCCTTAGCTTTGGATTAAATAGTAGAATCAGTTGCTTGAGATGTTATTTATGATATATATTGGATTGTATAGATTTGGGCCATTTGGAGTCAGATATTCGTGGAAAACGTGTGGTTTCGAGTTGATTTTGAGCCGGTTCGAGGTAAGTAGCTTGTCTAACCTTGTGTGGGGGACCTTTCCCCTTAGGATGTGATACTTGGTAATTGAATGCCTTGTACGTGAGGTGACGAGCGCGTACTTGTGTTAATTGTCAAAAATCCGGTTTTACTTTAAATATTTAGACTGAGTTTATTTCTTACCTGCTTTATTCTACTTGCAATTATAGCCTATGTTAGTTTAGAAAAGCATGCCTAGTTGACCGAAATTGCCTATTTGCTTAAGTTACTTTAATTGTACTACGTGAAGCATGTTAGGCTAGAATTTCTTGTTGCCTTATATTTTTGCACTGTAATTCTGAATGTCTTCTTGTTGTGGCTGCATATTTACTTTGGGACTACCGGACGGTATCCCGGGAGATCCCCCTGCATATTTACTTTGGGACTACGGGACGGTCTCCCGGGAGATCACCTTGCATATTTCTGTTAGCCTTTGGTTCCCCCGAGTTTCCGGGTTTTGGGGTGATATTGTAGACTTCCGCATTATTTTTGGGTTGTATATGCCAAGTGGCATTTATATGCAGTCTTTCTTTTAGATTGTTCAGTTTTTACTTAATTATTCCACAAGCTATGTTGATATTCCGCATTGCTAGGCTTACCTAGTTATAGGGACTAGCTGCCATCACGACATGTTCACGGAGGGCGAACTGGGGTCGTGACAGATACTTGTTTGTGGATATTAACTCTAGTTTTATTTATTGAATTGTTTTGGCTGTTTTAATTGTTGCATCTATATTCAGTTGTTCATTTAATCGAGAGAGGCATAACTTGTGATATTGTCGCATTATATTTTGTTGGTTGAAGTCATTAATTCTTCTTAGTAATCAGAAGAGGCTAGTTGATTTGTTGATTAAACTTAGTTAGGAGGATAATCGAGAGAGGTTCTCCTAAAGACCAATCCACTACGAATTCTTGCATATCTTCACGCGCGTAAAATTAGTTCATCTTGTGAGGTTGAGACTTAATCGAGAGAGGAGTTTCTACTAATCAATTGAACTAATAACCAAGTGAATTTGAGAGACTCACTTAAACATTAGAAGTGAATTATCTAGAGTTAAATCCCAAACATTTGTCTTGCCACTATCCTATCAACCTACTTTCTCCCATTGATAACCTTCTTTTCTTATAACTTGCGTCGATTGTCATTAGCCAATAGTTTAGACTCTTTGTTAATTTTAGTTTTAATCACATAAACCTCAATTATTGATCATTTTGTATAGCAATCTAGCTTCAAAAAACAATGATACTATTAAACTCCAATCCATGTGGATACGATATTTTAGTTTACTATATTTGACTAGCGAGCTTATTTTAATGTATGATTTACGCTCGTCAAATTTTGGCGCCGTTGCCGGGAATTGGCAATCAATAGTGTTTGAAATAGTTTGTAGTGCTAATTTCTGGAATTTTTCTTTTCTTTTTATTTTATTTTTCTCTTTTTACGTTGGGTGTTGTTTGATTGTGTGCAGGCTATAGGTTGGATTGGTGCATGACTCGATCTTCTGGTAAGAAATTACAACCGTACGAACCAGAAATCAAGAAACATCTGCAGTAGTTAAGGAAGGAAAGAAGTCTCCCAGAGTATATAGAAAAGGTTGGTCAATCCTCAACCAAAGAAAAGATGGCGGGAGATAATGATAATGTTGATTTGGCTGCGAGAGTGCCAGCCCAACTAAGAGAGAAAGCTGCAAGGGATATTGAAGAAGCAGCACTTAGAGATGCAAAAATTTCTTATGAGGAGGAGAAGGGTTGAAGAATTTCTCTAAATCAGCCCTTGAGTGCAGACTAGTTCAGAAACGTAGCTCCCAACCAAGGGAGACCACTTGGTGATTATGCTAGACCGGTCTACAACCAAGGGTTATCCAGTGTGAGACCTACTCCAGTTGCAGCCAATAACTTCGAGTTAAAAGCAAGGGTTTCTCCAAACCCTACAAAATAGCAGTGTATTCAGAGGAAAGATGAACTAAAGATCCAAACAATCATCTAATAAACTTCGAGGAGATTATGAACACCTGTCAACATAATGGTGTGTCACAAGATGCACTTTATCTAAGGGCATTCCCCTTCACACTTAAAGATGATGCAAGGCACTAGCTTCGAAGCTTGCCCTAAGAATCGATTAGAACAGGGGAGGAGATGACCTGGAAAATTCTTGCTAGATATTTCTTCTCAGCTAAAACGGGCAAGTTTAGAAGAGAAATCAATAACTTCTTTCAAAATAAGACGGAAACTGTGTTCGATGCTTGGGAGAGGTTTAAGGAGATAGTGTGTAAGTGTCAACATAGCGAAATTGAACTCTGGATGAAACTCCCAGACTTTTTGGATGGATTGACACCGACCTCACAGAGAATATTGAGTAATGCAGCTAGAGGTCAGTTGATGAAAAAGACTCCAGAGAAGATAGTCACTATTCTTGACGAATTGTCTGAAGATGCAAATTAGTGGCTTCGATACATATTGAGCCTCATGCAGTATGTGACATATGTGGAAGAGAACACCCTACTCATGAGTGTCAAGTCTCAACTGAGGAAGTTAATGTTGTGGATAATTATAACTTTAATGCAATGAATCATAAGCACCCCGATTTTTCATGGTGTTGACCTGGGGGTACAAAAAATGCATTGCAACAAAATAACTCCATATTTCAAGTAGCTCCTAGTTTTGTGAATCGGCCGAGGCCGTAGTTTCAACCTGAACAATCAATTCAGTGCAGGTTTGAAGATCTAATGAAATCTATCATTGTCATGACTAATGAGAGATTAGATGCTCATGGTGCAGCTATCAAAGAACTTGGGACAGGTTTTCATAAGTTGGAGAGACAAGTATGACAAATTGCAACTATATTATCTAAAGATAATCTCAGGTACTCTGCCAGTTGATACTGAAAAGAATCCCAAAGAAATGGTAAATGTTGTGACCTTGAGAAGCGGACAAGTGTCGGAAGATCCCACTCCAATTCACAAAGAAGTTGCGCCTGAAAAAGAAAGTGGCAAAGAGATGAAAATTGAAGATGATAAAAAAACTGAGAACAAGAAAGGCAAGAAGGGAGCTGAGAAAAAGAAGGAGGAAACTTCAAGAAGGGAGGAATCTGATGATGTGAGAAAGCACATGCCTGTCTCTCACAAATGAGACAGGTTAATGTGAATCTGCCATTCGCTGAAGTTCTCTCACAAATGTCACCTTATGCAAAATTATTGAAAGAAATCCTTACAAAGAAGATAAAGATAGAAGAACTTAGTGGTCAACTCACAGAGCATTGCAGTGCAATATTTCAAAACAAACTCCCACAAAAGTGTGAAGATTAGGGTAGTTTTACGATACCTTACTCTTTAGGCACTTTGTAATTTTATTCTAGGATTGTCACATCCCAAGACTGGGGGCGAGACCAGCACCTAGTGCCTTACCTATCCTTTCATACCACTTGTGATTAAGAGACTTCGAACATGTAATGTCATACTCTGGCCATGGGAAACATTACAAGATAACGCGCGAAGCAAAATATAAAACTGAATAGAGACTAATGCTGACTAAATGTCAACATAAAGCTGGGTGGCTAAGGCCATCATAATTACTACAACTGATAAGTCAACAAAATATACGTATAGGGCCCACAAGCCCAACATACTGCACTAACTAATAGGATATGTCTACAAGCCTCTACAAATAGAGATATTGTGATCGAAATAGGGACCCGACCTACCCATAACCTATCTACATATATACACAAGATGTACAGAAAACTTCTAGACCTGCAACTCCGAAGGACAGTGAGCTTACCGCTAAAGCTGAACCCGGGCAACACCTACTAAGGAGGTCTACCCATCAGTCTGTCTGAACCTGCACGCATGAAATGCAGTGCCCCTAGAAAGGGACGTCAGTACGATATAATGTACCAAGTATGTAAGGCAATATACTGAAAGCTGAAACTGAACTGATAATATAATAACTGAAAGCAACTGGGGGTCTAAGATAATCTGAAGATATGTTTACCTGCTGACACCGACTCTATTCTCTCAATATAGTAAGTAAAATAGTTGTCCGTCCTTATAAGGATCAGTATATGTATATAACTGCTCTGTCGTAGTACGCTCGCTCATAGGAGCTCGGCAATACTAGGCTCTGTATCTCAGCCAACAGGGCTCGCGCATAGATGCTTGTCCACAGTAGGCTAGGTATATTTCATACCATCTGATCAGAGGTTGCCCAATAGGGGCCTGCCCATCGATTATAGCTCGATGGTGATGAAAATACTGTAATATATATATATATATATATATATATAGAGAGAGAGAGAGAGAGAGAGACTCTATGCTCTCTTGGATGACAGAAGACAAAATTTAACTAAATATGATGTCCCGATAAGGAGAATATGATCATCTACAAGACTAGAAAAATGAACGTAAATTCTTGGATATGAATTTTTCTTTGTGTCTCGTTGTCAAACTCGTGTAATTACGAGATCATGCAAAATGAAGGAAGATCTTAGTCTTAACATACCTGGAGTAGGGAAAAATCCGTATGATGTTCTTGGAAAAGGTTGCACCTTACTCTTTTAGAATCGCAAAATTTTACGTTTCTACAGTTCTAAAAATTTTCATTGGACTGTTGAAGATTTACGTCGCTACAGGCCTTGACCACGTTACTTAATGTGTGAAAGTTTTTGATGGAATTGTTGAAACTTGTAGGAATTATTTATTGTTCTAATTGTAAGGATTTAGTTGAAGATTTTTGTAAGAAATCTGTTTTGAGCTAATATCAGATTGTAGTATTTTTGTTCCTTGAAAAGTGTTAGTATGAGGTGTATTTTAATTAGCACCTTAAATTGCCACCTACCCAACATGATAAATGAGTCATTTGGTTTGGTGGTGGCTTGCTGCCACATAGGGTGGGGGAGGTTTTTTTTAATCTTATCCTATAATTAATAATTAATTAGGTATTATCCAGCTACCCGATAATTAACTAATTACCCACATAATTAAGAATTATCTCAAATTACTTAAAATTCTACTTATTTTTAATATACTTTATATATCATATTATCACGGTCATATGGTACCTTATATGGTACTAGTCCATAAGTATAGAGTATTATAGCTCGGACTGTATTTTATTCCACGTCAACAACCTTCAACGAAACTCATTTTCTTTAATTCGTGTACCCTTTCCTTTATGGCACATACTTATTGCTTGTTGTAAATAGCATAAATATCCTAACCTCAAGATAATAGCATCCCCGATTCTATGTAAATTAACTAAAGACGAAACTTTAACGTACGAGAAATGCGAGATGTAACATCCTTCCCCCCTTAGACACATTCGTCCTCAAATGTCTACTCTTAGATACTTTGGGAAACTTTTTCCAGAGTATCTTCCGTATGCTAGACTAAAATCAACCTGTAAACAGCCAGAAATCAAGCTATACATGCCACACATGGCCACTGTCTATAAATAACAACACTAGGCTTCACACAACTGTCCATTATAAATTCTGAGAGTCAAAAATGAGAGCTTACCTGATGACCTACTGGCCTGAAATAGGTGAGGGTATTTAGACTTCATTTCTTCCTCCGCTTCCCACGTCATCTCTTCCACATTCTTGCTCCTCCCTAAAACCTTCACGGAGGCTATTTCCTTATTCCATAGCTTGCGGATTTGTCAATCTAGGATGGACCAGGATTTCCTCGTATGACAAGCTCTCCATAATCTGTACATCATCCATGGGTACCACTCGGGTAGGATCACCAATGCGCTTCCGTAGCATTGATACGTGAAAAACCGGATGGACAGACTCTAATTATGAGGGTAACTCTAACTCATATGCTATTTGGCCCACTCTCTGAATGATCCTATAAGGCCTAATATACCGTGGGCTAAGTTTGCCTTTCTTGCCAAAGCTCATCACACCGTTCATAGGTGACACCTTTAAGAATACCCAGTCATTAACCCCGAACTCTAGATATCATCGCCGCATGTCAGAATATGACTTCTGACGACTCTGAGTTGTCAACAGTCGCTCTCCGATAAGCTTTACTTTTTCTATGGCCTGCTGAACCAGGTTTGGACCATGTAACCCATATTATCCAACATCAAACCACCCTATAGGAGATCTGCACCTGCGCCCATACAAAGCCTTGTAAAGAGCCATCAGGATACTAGACTGGTTGCTTTTATTATATGTAAACTCAATAAGAGGTAGATGTTCATACCAACTTCTTTTAAAATCCAGCACACATGCTCGTAACATATCCTCGAGTGTCTGAATTGTGCGCTCGGCTTGCCCATCAGTTTGTGGATGAAAAGTTGTGCTGAGATTCACCTAAGTTCCTGGACCTCTCTGAAATGACCTCCAAAAATGTGTTGTAAACTGGGCCCCACTGTCAGATATAATAGATACTGGTACTCCGTGTACTCCCACTATCTCCTTAATATATAATTTTGCATAATCTTTTATTGAATATGTAGATATGGCCAGTAGGAAATAAGCTGATTTCTTGAGCCTATCGACTATCACCCATATGGAATCAAACTTACGATGAGAACGAGTTAAACCCGTTATAAAGTCCATGTTTATCGCCTCCCATTTCCATGTCGGGATCTCTATAGTCTGCATTATCCCTCCGGGCTACTGGTGCTCTATCTTCACCTGCTGGAAACTAGGGCATTGAGCAACATACTCAACAATGTTCTTCTTCATTTTATTCCACCAATACACATCCTTAATGTCATGATACATCTTCGTCGACCCAGGGTGAATGGAATACCACGAATAATGTGCCTCTGACATAATCATGTCTCATAGCCCTGCTACATCTAGAACACACAAACAACTCATGTATCTGAGAACCTTGTCTCCCTTGAGTTCTTACAACGGCTTCTTCTACTGTGGAACTCGCTCTCTCAACTCGACCAACTCTAGAGAGAGATGACTTTGCAGTATTTTGGAGTATCCACCATTTCCAGAGTCTACTAAATGAACCCCCAAACAAGCCAATTTATTCATCTCTTTAGTTAATTGTCTTTTTTCAGCCACTACATATGCTAAGCTGCCCATAGATCGACGACTTAAGGCATTTGCTACAACATTATCTTTCCCTGGATAATAGAGAATGCTAACATCGTAATCTTTCAATAACTCAAGCCACCTCCTCTATCACAAATTTAACTCTTTTTGTCTGAAGATGTATTGCAGGCTTTTATGATCCGTGAATACATCCAGGGACAACCGCAGCTAATTCGAGGTCGTGGGTTGGATAATTCCGCTCATGCTTCCTTAACTGCCTTGAAGCATACACAATTACTTTCCCATGTTGCATCAGGACACATCCTAACCCGACACCTAAGGAATCACAATACATGGCATAAGCATCTGGACCCTCTGGGAGTGGTAGAACTGGTGCTGAAGTCAACCTGTTTTTAAGCTCTTGGAAACTCCACTCGCAAGCCTCCGTCCACTGAAACTTAGCTGCTTTTTGCGTCAACTTCGTTAATGGTGCCGAAAGAGAAGAAAAACCCTCTACAAACCTCCGGTAATATCCTGCTAAGCCTAGAAAGCTACGAACCTCTGTTGGAGTGTTAGGTCTAGGCAAGGATTTCACAGCCTCAATCTTCTAAGTGTCTACCTTTATTCCCCTATCGGATACAATCTGCCCCAATAATGCTACAGAACCAGAAGTCGCATTTAAAAAACTTAGCATACAATTTATTATCACGGAGGGTTTGGAGTACCGCTCGTAGGTGGTCCACATGTTCATCCTCTGAACGTGAATAAACCAGAATATCATCAATAAAGACTATCACAAGCAGATCTAAATATGGCTGGAATAGGCTATTCATCATGTCCATAAATATGGCAGGTGCATTCATCAACCCGAAGGACGTGAAAAGGAACTCAAAGTGGCCATATCAGGTCCCGAAGGCTGTCTTGGGAATATCTTTCTCCCGAACTCTGACCTGGTGGTACCCGACCTCAAATCTATCTTTGAAAAAAACCTAGCTCCCTATAACTGATCAAACATGTCATCTATTCTTGGAAGTGGATACTTATTCTTAATAGTTACCTTGTTTAGTTGCCTATAATATATACACATCCTTAGCGAGTCGTCTTTCTTTCGTAAAAATTGTACCCGTGCACCCCAAGGTTAAGTACTGGGTCTGATGAAACCCTTTTCCAAAAAATCTTTTAACTGCTTCTTTAACTCCTTCAATTCAACAGGTGCCATTATATACGGAGGGACGAATATTGGTTGAGTTCCCGAAAGCAAATCGATGCCAAAATGAATCTCTCGCTCTGGGGGAATACCTGGAAGTTCATCTGGAAATACATTTGCGTACTCTTTTACTACTGGAATAGACTGAAGTGTAGGTATCTCAGTATCTCTATCTCTAACTCGCACAATATGATAAATGCACCCTTTTGCGATCATTTTCCTCGCCTTCAGATAGGAAATAAACCTACCTCTGGGTGTCGCTGTATTACCTACCCACTCAAAGACTGGCTCACCTGGAAAAAAAATCTAGCTATCTTTGCTCGACAATCAACTGTGGCATAGGAAGCTGCCAACTAGTCCATGCCCATGATAGCATCAAAATCCAACATCTCTAGCTCAACTAGGTCAGTTGAGGTCTGATGACCACAAATTGATACCGGACAACCTCGGTAAAAGCAATAATCGATTGTCCGACTGGTGTAGATACCGCAAATGGATCACTTAGTATTTCAGACACTATACCAAACTTCCCAGCGATAAATGGGTAATACATGATAAAGTAGATCCTGGGTCTATCAAGGTATAAGCATCATCAGAGCAAATGGTCAACATACATGTCACAACGTCTGCTGAGGATTCATGGTCTTGTCGACCCGCTAATGCATAGCTACAATTTTTGTTACTACCTTAACTGAAACCTCTACCTTTGCCTCGACCTCTACCAGCCGAAGATTGAGACTCACACCCTGAAAGATGCACAGACATAGATGATCATGTTGCTAAATTCGCTGGTTGCGCCATACCCCCAGAATCTTTATTTGGAAATCTCGCATCATATGCCCCGGAAGTTCACATGTATAACAAACATCGGAACCGGATCGACATTGGCCCAAGTGTCCTCTACCGTAGATGGCACAGCACAGCGGAAATGGCCATGTGTGCCCCGAACCTCGTTGTCGCTGCAAACTTGACGCCTGTGAGCTTTCACCTGATCCTAAATAAGTATAGGGGTCATACCTGTAACCATGTAACTGAGGTAGCGGAGGTCTAGGTGGCGTTCGAAATACTGGGGCCTGTAAGTACCCTGAGACTGCTCCTGAGACCCGGAAAATCTCATCCTCTTACGCTGCTCTGAATTAGTATACCCTGTTGCCGATGTCTACCCCTTTTTATATTCTAGGAAAATGCCTGAATGATGAAGGTATCCATACTATCATGTAATGCAGCGGTGGCACATGCCTCAGTCAACTTTTGGGCCAACCGTGCCATAAACATGTGGATTTTATCCTGCATAGTAGCAACAATGGATGGTGCATATCTGGCCAATGATTCAAGGCAGAGACTATACTTTTGAACACTCATATTACCCTACTTGAGGTATAAAAACTGATCGACTCGGGCCTGTCGGATCTCCCATAGTAAGTACTGGTCAAGAAAGGCATCTGAAAAATACTCCCAAAGAAGGAGGTGCATCAAGTCCCCTGAACCTTTCCCATCCATCGTACCAAAGGATGGCTATATCTCGGAGTCGAAAAGTTGTTAGTTGAACTGCCTCTTTCTCCGTGGCATGCATAACCCGAAAGATCCTGTGAAGCTGATATATGAAATCCAGCGGGTCCTCCCTCTGATCTGTCCCTGTGAACTCTGGGGGACTTAAAGCAATAAACTCTCAGACCCTTGAACTCTTAGACCCCTCAGAAGGTCCTGCACTAGCGGATTCCCTAGCCTGTTGGTGGGTAGCTTCCAACTATGTCAATAAATGCACCGCACTCCTTAAGTCCTGATCTAATGGAAGAGGAGGGGGAACTGGATGCGCGGTCTCCCTAAGAATTTCCTCAGGTGGTGGAGGAGCCAGTAATGGCTGGGTAGGGGTCTCTCATTGGGCCTCAGATTGGGCCCCATCTACTAGGGGTACCCTGCTAGTCCCCTCACCTACTATTGTTTCTCCCCTCTGGCTAGCGGTAGTCTTCCTAGTTACCGTCATCTATGCATGAAAACTCTAACTCGTAAATTTAACTCAAATTTACTATAACCTAGTGCTACTGCTTATATAATGTGGTGCACCACACATCTATAAACAAGACCCTACTAGACGCGGCTTGTAGACTCCCTAGGACAGAACTGCTCTGATACCACTTTTGTCATGCCCCGAGACTGAGGGCGAGATCGGCACCCAGTGCCTTACCTATCCTTGCATACCACTTGCGACTAAGAAACTCTGAACATGTAATGTCATACTCTAGCCACGGGCAACATTACAAGATAATGTGCGAAGCAAAATATAAAACTGAATAGAGACTAACGCTGACTAAAAATCAACATGTAGCTGAGCCGGTAAGGCCGTCATAATTACTACAACTAACAAGCCAACAAAATATACGTACAGGGCCTACAAGCCCAACATACTGCACTAACTGACAGGATATGTCTACAAGCCTCCACTGATAGATATACTATGATCGGAACAGGGCCCCGACCTACCCATAACCTATCTACATATATACACAAGATGTACACAAAACTTCTAGACCCGACAACTCTGAAGGACGGGGAGCTTACCGCTAAACCTGAACTCAGGAAACACCTACTGAGGAGGTGTACCCATCTGTCTGAACCTGCACGCATGAAACGCAGCGCACCCAGAAAGAGATGTCAGTACGAAATAATGTACCGAGTATATAAGGCAATATACTGAAAGCTGAAACTGAAATGATAATATAATAACTCAAAGCAACTGGGGGTCACAGATAATCAGAAGATATGTTCACCTGTTGATATTGACTCTATTCTCTCAATATAGTAAGTAAAATAGTTGTCAGGCCTTATAGGGATCGGTATATGTATATAATTGCTCTGTCATAGTAGGCTTGCTCATAGGCGCTCGGCCATACTAGGCTTTGTATCTCGGCCAACTGGGCTCTCTCATAGGCACACGACCACAGTAGGCTCGGTATATAATTTACCATCTGAACGGAGGTTTCCTAATAGGGGTCTGCCCATCAATTATAGCTCGATGGTAATGAAAATATTGTAATACTTGTTTACCTTGAAAATGGTAATTACAATTATATTTGATTTTGTGGTTCTAAAAATATGTGATCTACTTTAATACCGGTTGTTTAGGAAATAGTTGCTAAGTGGGAGGTAAGAAAATGAGATAAGAGCGAAGGATAATGAGATTGTGAAAACCGAGCAGGTGAGAGACGGGGTCTTGAGCTTGGTTGAAGTGGGCCTCGAGGTTGAGCTTGAGAGATTGACAGGGGGCGGTCGAAGATGGCACAACAATATTGAAGGCCTCGAAGATGGACTCTTTAATACCAATAAAGAGTAATAAATGAAGAACAGGTAATGAACACAGTAAATGAAAGATAATAAATTAATAGAGCAATTGTAGAGAATGTTTGAGTTAAAGAGTAGGGAGTTCTTGTTCTTGTATTGAATATCATGTGTCTTACAAAATGACATGGGTCCCTTTATATACGGCGGGGGGAGGAGATCCCAACATAGTACATGTGTAATTATTACAAAGAAAAATAGCCGGTACAACTATTCAATGTCACGGTACGGACTTGTACTACTCTTGCAGACTTAGTCAGCTTTGACCACGTGCATTTTGGAACTTCCCGCTTTTCCATGATGGTCTTCGATTATTTCCCTGCCTCGAGGTATATCGACCCCTCAGAATTCTGCCTCTAGGAATGCACCTCGGGGTTGAACTTCGGATTCTGCTTCGATACAGTCAAGGTCGAGGCTCGGAACGCTAAAGAAGCCTTAAATCTGACTTCCTTGGTTTTACCATATACAGATAGTCCCCGCATTTCTTGGAATGAAAAGACAAGACATGATTTGAATTCACCAATTTTTCAATGCCTTCATTATTCTGTCAGTCATGCCACGTGGACGTGGCAGGAGAGATACTTCAAAAGCCAAATTCGCAGTCTTTGAAAACATTCGAATTTATTACGGCACTTGGATACCTTTTAGCTTTCCTCAACGCGCTCAGTTGGCCCATATAAATACTCCTTCTCCTTCCCCTCATCTTTCATTACATCTTCTAAACTTTTCTAAAAAGAACTCTCATTACTTTTTTCTTGTATCCCTTTCCTGATCAGCTCCCTCTCCTTTCCTTTGAAATCTTTCAGCAGGAATGACGAAGGCCTCCAAAACTATTACACAAGATGATAAAGCCTCCTCATCTTCACGTTCCTCTATGGGTAAGGAAATTGTTCCCCCTAATCTTGCGGAGTGCATCCCCGGACCCTGCGAAACGACCTCCAACTTTAAGGTGTACAATCCTTCCTCGAAGCGGGGGCGGTGTGAACCCATATCCCGATATGTTAGCCTAATAACTAATATCGAGAAGGTGCAGGCCGACTGTCGTTGGGGAGATGCGGTGCAAGTGGAGATTCCCTCTAGGGAGGAAGACACAACAACCCGTAAAATCGGCTTCCTCAGTATATACACCTATCCATTTACCCTAGGCTCGGTAGAGTCGTCTTCACGGTCGATAGACCCCGTCATTCTCGATTTCTCCAAGCGATATCAAGTGACGCTCGGCTAGATTCACCCATCGTTTTGACGTATTATTTATATGATTAGGCATTTTTCAAGTATGGTCGAGGGGATGCCTTTCACCTTTGACTACCTGATTAAAATGTACAGTCCCCGACTTTCGGGGTGGTCTGATTAAAGTTCAACGTCGGGCCTCAAAGGTTTTCTTTGCTTGCACCGATGAAGGCAAGGACAGAGGGTGGATGATCTACTTTGTTCGAGTTAGGAGCTCAGACTAGATTCCAGTCGAAAGGATGTCGTTCCCCTAGGAATGGAATACGAATCGTAAGTTGATACTTTAATTTTCCTTCGTGCCAACTCTCCTTTGAACTAATTCCCTTCGATGATGCAGCTATTGCATGATATCCCGATGCGGTTAAGGATCTATCGATCTGGGTTTGCCAGCTTGATTCTACCTGCCCGTATGTTGAGCGCGTATGGCGCGACCTGGCCAGGGGCCGATGGGAAGCTAAAAATCATGGTGGGGCCTTTCCTTTTGCAATACCTGAATTCTTTTAAAAGATACACCCCCTGAAGACATTCTGACTTCTTATGTTATGTGTTTATGCATGCCTAGGGGAGGCGTCTTTGATGAGAGAAGCATCGTCTGGGGAAGCGGATATCTCAAAGCCAAATGGGGAGAAGAAAAGAAAGAGGGAATTTCCAACCGAGCCTTTGGATCCAAAGAGGGCTATAGAGCAAAAGTCTAAGGGCGACTCCGCGGCCTTAGATGAGAAAAAGGATTTCCCGAGGGAAGTGGAAGCGTAACTGCTTCTGCCTTTGTTGATCCGAGGGTTGTTGAGCTGGGGGCTTCTAGAACAGAAGTCAATGGTGCCATCCTACATGGGGTCGAAGAGACTTTTGAGGGTAGGTCGGATGATGTCCCTGATCCGATTGTCAGCCAAAATATCCTTCGGGCTGAAGACACTCGGTAGATGAGTTACGGAAGCATAGCTGAGAGCCGAAGGCCCCGATCGATCTAGCCGGGGTTATTGATGTAGGTGACTCTCCACCGGTTTCAACACTTTCCCCGAGGGAGATACATGATTCCCATAATATATAATCATTCTACGTGGGGGCACCTCTTGGAGGGAAGGACATAGTTGAGGGGCTCTTCACTATGGCCGAGAAGAATCTAGAACTTAATGCCTTGCTTATTTTTGAGGAAGCTGAAAGGCTTTGCAAATAGGTAATTCTTTGTCGATTGATCCAAGATTTGATTATCATTTCTTTGACTCTCCTTCTTTAAGGCGAAAGTGCTTTACAATCGGACCACAACCAAGTTTCAGTCTGAGCTAACCCATTACGAGGGGGAGTGTAGGAGATTTTCATAGGAGGCGGACGAGCTCAGGGCTCTTCTTGCCCAAAAGGAGGAAGAAATGTTGAACCTCCGAGCTCGTTTAGAAGCGGTATCTTGAAACAGAGCGATCTTGATGAGCAGTTAACATAGCCTTCGTATGTTTCATTTTTGTTCTTGATATCAGTACTTCGCCCTTATCTGACCGATCTTTGCAGCTTAAGGAGAAAGATGCCCTGATATGGGAAGTATTTAGAGCCAGAGATGCTAAGATCCTTGGATTTAAGAAGTGTGTGAATGATATAACCTCTGAGATAGAGGCCCTCCAAGGGAATTTAACCTCGATTGGTCATTGCCTTCGGGATGCAAGGGCTGAAAATAGAAAATATAAGGACCTCTATGCTGAATCGGTCACCGCACTACCTTCATTTTAGGATGAAGCCAATGCGCTCGTAGCCTCGTATAAAGTTGATGCTGCTGCTGCAAACACCCAGGCCAGAAAAGAAGCTGAGGGGGTCGAGCTTAAACTTGCACGAGCCCTGGAGCATGCTCGATTATTGTCTCGGAGGCAGGCTCTCGAGAAAATATATGCAAGGGGCTTTGATTTGTCTGTTGAGATCGAGAGGGTGAATACCCTAACAGAGGAATCGGCGGCTCTTCTTGCTTCCAAGGATGATTCAATCAGTGGCTCAGAAGATGATAAAGATAAAGGCGGAGTCCCCGAGGGGGAAGAGGGCGTTGAAGACCTAGGGGCTGAGGGCCAAGCCCCTGAAGGCATAACCTCAGAGGGAGCCGTTGAAGGCACACCCTGGCGGTAGATTAGGTTCTCATTTGTTATTTTTCCCTGTGCAAGGGCTCCTACTTTGAGATTTGTAAATATGCTTTGTGGACCTTCATCATAGATAAAAGGCTTTTCATTATTCCTTGTTTTTTCTTGGTTTCTCGGAATAGACTTCGGTGTCCGTCGATGATTAGTCTGATACTTCGAGATGAAACCCTAGGGGTTATAAATTGGTCCTGAGGCTTTTTTAGGCTGGCCCGGGGGCTCTTACGCATTGGGTCGGTACGACCTTTGATGTAGCTGGCGACTTGGGGCTCTTACGCATTTGGCCCTGAGGCGGTTTAGTTAACCATTTAGGGCTCAGTCTTTGAGTCGGGTTTCGACTCGAGCTCATCGACCCTTAGGTTTTTAAATCGTCCCTGAGGTTGTTTAGGCTGGCGCTTAGGCTCTTACGCATTGGGTTTGGTACGACCTTTAATGTAGCTGGCGACTTGGGCTCTTACGCGTTTGGCCCTGAGGTGCTTTTAGTTAACCGTTTTAGGGCTCACTCTTCGAGTCGGGTTTCTACTCGAGCTCATCGAAACTTAGGTTTTTAAATCGGCCCTTAGGCTCTTTAGGATGGCGCTTAGGCTCTTACGCATTGTAGCTGGCGACTTGGGCTCTTACGCGTTAGGTCGGTACGACCTTTAATGTAGCTGGCGACTTGGGCTCTTACGTGTTAGGTCGGTACGACCTTTAACCGGTTCTTTTAAAAGTTTTATCAAAGTAATTGGAGTCTTGTGATTTCATGGCGACAGTCGGACGTCTCCGAGTTGCGTTAGATTGGCCAGAGCCTTATGACAGTGGTCATTGTATTTGGCCGTAGCCTTTTAGTCCTTGAATGAGATATCCTCGACGTCTATGTCAAGGGTATGCCTTTTTAGGGGTCTTATAAGTTCAATATATAGCTTTGACTTTGATATCGGGATTGTGCCTTTTTAAGGTCTTACAAGTTTGTACATGCCTTGCTTGAGGTCTTATAGTTTTGATATTGCCTCATGGAGGGCTTACATTGGTGTCTCATGGAGGGCTTATGAGCTTGAAGTTTCCAGCCCTGAGGTCTTATGGCTTCGAATTTCTGATGACTTGGTGACAGTCGAGGACAGTCCCCGAGTCGGGGTTAATATTTCCTCATGGAGGCTTATGTTGATATTTCCTCATGAAGGGCTTACATCGGTGATATTGCCTCATGGAGGGCTTACATTGGTGCCTCATGGCAGCCGTGAGGTCTTATGGCTTCGAGTTTTTGATGACTTGATGGGGTGACTGTCAAGGACAGTCCCTTAGTCGGGGTTAATATTGCCTCATGGAGGACTTATGTTGTTGATATTGCCTCACTGAGGGTTTACGAGTTTGAGCATGCCTCGTCGAGGTCTTACAGATGCGATATTTCCTCATGTAGGGCTTATAATGGTTCCTCATGGAGGGTTATGAGTTCAAAGTTTCCTGCCCTGAGGTCTTACGTCCTCGAATTTTTAATGTCAGTCCCCATGTGTTTTGGAAATTTCTGGCCCCGGGGCCGCTTCTTGTGAAAGTAGCAAACTTTTTTGACGCACGAAGTGTTTTGATGATTGCAAGCATATTTTTTTTCAACACCGAGGGTTCGATTATTCTATATGGACATGGTTCATTCGACCGTTTGGTCCTATACATTGTTCTCCTGTTGAGACCCTCTTTGGCATATTTTAGTTTATTCGAGGAGGTGATCTTCGGAGAGGATGCCCCTCAGTATTTTAAATTGATCGAAGAGAAGCCTTGAATAATTGGTGAGTCCTCCTTAGATAGCATATGGATGTTTTCTCATTAAAAATCCTTGTCGGTAAAACCCATTTGGGATAAAATCCAACATGAGGGAAAAAAAGCCGCAACACGTGCTTTAAAACTTAAGGTCTTTGAGTTGGAGGCTGTCGCAGTGTTTTCCATCGGTCATCTATAAAAACTTATTGTGAATCACAAAATGAAAATGGAGAAAGTTATAGCTCAGCAATAATAGCGCATGAGCATTGATACGTTCCAATTGTTTGGAAGTTGCTCGCCTTCCATGGTCCCGAGTTTGTACGACCATTTGCTGATTATTCTGAGAACACGGTAAGATCCTTCCTAATTCAGGCCCAGCTTTCCTTCGTTAGGGTTTCGAGTGCTTAGGGTGAATTTTCTTAGGACTAAGTCCCCAAGCCCGAAATGTCGGAGGTTTGTTCTCCTGTTATAGTATCTTTCTATCCTTTGTTTTTGGGCTGCCATTCGGACCAGTGCAACTTCTCATTTTTCATCTAATAGTTCGAGGGTTGAATTCATAGCCTTATTGTTTGAGTCTTCGGTGGAATGTCGGAATCTGGCACTTGGCTCTTTGACATCGACTGGTATCAAAGCCTCGGACCCATATACCAAAGAGAACGCCGTCACTCCTGTGCTTGGTTTAGAGGTTGTCCGATATGCCCATAGCACCTCGGGCAGCATTTCTCTCCATTTTCCTTTTGCATTTTCTAACTTCTTTTTCAAGTTTTGAATGATGGTCTTGTTTATGGACTCGGCCTGACCATTTGCACATGGGTGGTAGGGTGTTGACAGGATCCCTTTTGATTTTGTGATCTTTGAAAAACTGTGTTACTTTGCCTCCGATGAACTGCTTCCCGTTATCATACATTATCTCAGAGGGGATCCCGAATCAGCACATGATGTGATCCCAAATGAAGTTGATGACTTCTTTGTCTCTTATCTTCTCGTAGGCCTGTGCTTCCACCCATTTTGAGAAGTAGTCAGTCATAAATAGAATAAATTTAGCTTTACCTGGCACCGTTGTTAAGGGCCAACGATATCCATTCCCCAATTCATGAACGGCCATGGGGACAAGACTGAATGTAGCTATTCACCGGGTTGGTGGATCATTGGTGCAATTGTCGCATTTTTGGATGAATTCTTTGGTGTCCCTTTCCATGTTGTCCCGATAGTAACCTTCTCTTATCACCTTTCGAATTAAAAAGTCGGCACCGGAGTGATTTCCGCAGGTGCCCTCATGGATTTCTCGGAGCACATAATCGGTGTCTCTCGATCCCAAGCATACTGCTAGGGGCCCATCAAAGGTTCTCCTGAACAGAGTTCCATTCTCATCGAGTGAAAATTGAGCTGCTCTGGCCCGAAGGGCCCTTGATTTTTTTGGGTCCGCAGGTAGCTATCCACTTCCCAAATAATCAATGTACTTATTTCTCCAATCCCATGTCAGGTTGGTGGAGTTGATTTCGGCATGGCCTTCTTTAATCACCGTATTGGATAGTTGAACAATAGTCTCGGTGAATATGTCATCATTCTCGGTGAATGATCTGAGGTTAGCGAGTGCATCAACCTCTCTATTTTGCTCTCGAGGTATGTGGACCAGATTCCATTCCCTGAAGCGATGCAAAGTGACCTAAAGTTTATCTAGGTATCACTGCATCCTGTCCTCTTGCACCTCGAAGCTCCCATTTTCCTGATTTACTACCAAAAGGGAATCACATTTTGCTTCGAAGACCTCCGCCCCTAGGCCTTTGGCAAATTTGAGACCTGCAATCATAGCCTTATTCTCGGCTTCGTTGTTAGTCAGTTTTGCAGATTTTATAGATTGTCTAATCATGCCACCCGTAGGAGGCTTCAAAACTATGCCGAGCCCGGGTCCTTTCACGTTCGAGGCACCGTCAGTGAATAAGGTCAATACACATGATGATGTGCCGTTTTAGTAAAAGTTCTTTTTTTGCCTCGGGAAAAAGACCGGGCGTAAAGTCGGTCGCGAAGTCCGCCAAAATTTTGGACTTGATAGTCATTCGGGGCTGATATTCTATATCATATCCCCCTAGTTCTATGGCCCATTTGGCCAGTCGGCCTGATAATTCGGGTTTATGCAGTATATTTTGAAGGGGGTATGTCGTTAAAACACATATATGGTGAAAGAGATAGTAGATAGGGCATTGTGTACCTTGCTCATCTCGAACCAACACACCACTTACCGCTACTTCGGACACCGCTAAGTACAAATATAACGTTTTGTCTTCCTTTGAGGTGTGGAGCAAAGGCGGGCTTGAGAGATACCGCTTTAATTCCTCCAAGGAGCGTTAGCACTCCGTTGTTTTTCTTCTTGAGTAGGGAGAAAAAGTGATGCTCCGATCTGACGACCTCGAGATGAATTGGCCTAACGCCGCAATCCGCCCGGTCAGCCGTTGTACGACCTTCACATTGTTTACCACTGTGATTTCTTCGATGACCTTGATTTTTTCGGGGTTGATTTCAATCCCCCCATTTGATACCATGAAGCCTAAAAATTTTCCTGAACCCACGCCGAAGGCGCATTTCTCAAGGTTGATCTTCATGTTGTAGCTTCGAAAGATGTCGAAAGTTTCCTGCAAATGAGTCAAATGGTCGTCTCTGCGCAGGGACTTAACTAGTATGTCATAAATCTAAACTTCCATGGATTTGCCTATTTGATGTTCGAACATCTTATTAACTAAGCGCTGGTACGTAGCCCTTGCGTTTATTAGCATGAAGGGCATTACATTGTAGCAGTATGTGCCATACTTCGTGATGAATGAAGTTTTTTCCCTATCCTCGGGGTTTATGTGAATTTGATTATACCCGGAGTAGGCATCGATAAAAGTGAGGATCTCGTAGCCAGCCGTGGCGTCAATCAAGCGATCGATGTTGGTAATGGTAATGAATCTTTAGGGCATGATTTATTTATGTCCGTATAATCTACGCACATTCTCAACTTGTTTCCCTTTTTTGGAACTACCACTACATTGGCCAACCATTCGGGATATTTTACATCCCTGATGGATCCTATTTTGAGGAGTTTTTTTACCTCGTCTTTGACGAACGCATGATTTACCTCGGACTGAGGCCTTCTTTTTTGCTTCACCGATTTGAGCCTAGGGTCGATGCTTAGCCGATGGGTGGTTATTTTTGGCGGGATCCCTATCATGTCTAAGTGGGACCAAGAAAAGCAATCAACATTGTTAACAAGAAATTGAATGAGTTTCTTCCTGAGTTTGGGAGTTAATGTCGTTCGCAGGTATACCTTTTTATCTGGAAAGCGTTCCATCAAAATATCTTGCTCCAGATCCTCGACCGTTGATTTTGTTGCGTATGATTCTTCGGGGGCAACGAAGGTTCGAGGGGTGAGGAAGTCTTCTTCCTTATCCTCGGGGGCCCATTTATCTTCTGACCCCTAAGAGGTAGAGTTCATGGGCGTCGGTGTCGTGCCATGCACTGCGAACATTTCCTTTCCCGCGTGCTGCTCTCTGTACACCAGTTTTTCTCCATCTCTAGTTGGGAACTTCAATATCTGGTGCAGAGTCGATGGTACCGCCTTCAAGCCGTGTATCCATGACCTTCCAAGCATGGAGTTGTATCTCGTGCTACCCTCGATGACATGAAACTTGGTACCCGAACTGTACCGGACACATTTATTAGGAGGATGATTCCCCCTTCATTGTTTCGCTCGTCATGTTAAACCCACTGAGTGCTCTAGAATCGGGTACGATTTGTTCAAGTAGCTCGAGCTGCTCCACTACCCCAAATCTGATTATATTGGCCGAGCTACCTGGATCCACGAGCACACGCTTAATTAGAATGCTATTTAAGAGAAAAGAGATTAACAGTGCATCATTATGTTGTTGGGACAAGGCTTTGATATCTTGTTCTCTGAACACAATAGTTCCTATAAGCTTACAACTTTGAGTTCGTTCTTTCATGGTGATGGGAACTTTGGCCCGTTTGAGCACGGGTTCTTACGGGACATTGGTTTCTCCAATAATAACGTGAATGGCGTGCTGGTGTTCTTCTGGCGCATTTTTCCAGTTTGATTCTCTTTCTCGGAAATGGTTCTTGGCTCGATCATCGAGAAATTCTCGAAGATTCCCGTTGTTGATCGACCGGGCCGCTTCTTTTTGAGCGGGAGATCTCCGTGCTTCGTGTCGGTCTTCCCCGCGTATACTTCCATCTGCATGGGAGCTTAAATCACCATGTTGAGCATTGCGTGAGCCTTCATCGACGGGGATTTGCACTGGTACCCCCTCAGGGTTTTGCGGTGGTACACTGGCACCTGAAGTAGTCGCGTCGTTCTCTCCATGATCCTCATGACCGTTGTTTTCATGTGCATTTACTGAGTTAGGCATTTTCTGACCTGAAATTGAAGATTCTTGGACAAGAAAAAGTGTAAAGAATGACTTGTGTTTTTAGAAAACCAGCACTAAAACAATCACTATTATTTTTTTCCCCACGGTGGGCGCCAAACTATTTAACTTAAAAATGGTAATTACAATTATATTTTATTTTGTGGTTCTAAAAATATGTGACCAATTTTAATACCGATTGTTTAGGAAATAGTTGCTAAGTGGTATGTAATAAATGAGATAAGAGCGAAGGATAATGAGATTGTGCAAATCGAGCAGGTGAGAGACGGGGTCTCGAGCTTGGTCGAAGTGGGCCTAGAGGTCGAGCTCGTGAGCTTGACAGGGGGCGGTAAAGGATGGCATAACAGTATTGAAGGCCTCGAAGATGGACTCTTTAAGATCAATAACGAGTAATAAATGAAGAACAATTAATAAACACAGTAAATGAAAGGCAATAAATTAATAGAGCAATTGTACAGAATGTTTGAGTTAAAGAGAAGAGAAAGTTCTTGTTCTTATATTGAGTATCATGTGTCTTACAAAATGACAAGGGTACCCTTATATAGGGGGGGGGGGATCCCAACATAGTACATATGTAATTAGTACAAAGAAAAATAGCTGGTACAACTATTTAATGTCACGGTACGGAGTTGTACTACTCTTGCAGACTTGGTCAGCTTTAACCACATGACTTTTGGAACTTCCCGTTTTTCCATGATGGTCTTCGAATATTGCCCTGCCTCGACGTATATCGATCCCTCGGAATGCTTGCACGAGGAATGCACCTCGGGGTTGAACTTCAGATTCTGCTCCGATACAGTCGAGGTCGAGGCTCGAAACGTTGTAGAAGCCTTAAATCAGACTTCCCAGGTTTTACCATATACGATACTGCATATATATAGACTCTCTGCTCTCTTGGCTGACAGAAGACAAAACTAAACTGAATATGAAGCACCGATAAGGACAATATTATCACTTACAAGACTAGGAAAATATACGTAAAATTCGGGATATGAATTTTACTTTGTGTCTCGTTGTGAAACTCGTGTAATTACGATATCATGAAAAATGAAGGAATAGCTTAGCCTTAACATACCTGGAGTAGGGAAAAATCTGTATGATGTTCTTGGAAAAGGTTGCACCTTACTCTTTGAGAATCACAAAATTTCTGACTGATCGATTATGTATTCTGCTAGCGACTTAGAGTTGATCATGATATTATCGTGCTTTTCGTATGATGGCATGATAGATGTTGTGTGTTGTGTAGGATTGAGATTAGTATGTTAAAGATCACGGTTCAGTTTAGAAGGCAAGGTCTTGGATTCTTAGACATCATGGACAGTTTTTGATGTTTAGATGAATGCTATAACTATTTGATCTTTCTTGAGTAGGGTCCTCATCTCGGAAGGCGCATTGTTTTCTGCTTATAGATGCTTCGTTGGTATTACAGTACTCATCTAGTTGATTTGTTGCTTGTATTGAGATTTTTTCTATGTGGAATAGAAGGATCAATGAAGTATTCGTGGCGGGATGATCATGTATGAGAGATGTATTGGATATTAAGGAGGTGGAGTTGGGAGCAGATATGGTGATTTGTGGGTTCTATAAATTTGGAGACTAGGAGTTCTCCAAAACATATCGTTTCGTAGTGGTGGACTGTGAAGATAAAGCCAGAGCTAGTAGGATGATAGTATGTGTTGTGATTTAGTAAATATGGACTTTCATAGGGTTATTTATCTATTTATAAGTGACCAAAATTGATTTGGGGTCCATTGGTGGGTCCAATGAGGATGTGTATTCTACACCGGGTCGGATTGGTTGACTCTGTACTATTGTTGTTGAGGGATGTTCCATTCGATTAGAGTTGAGCTTATAAGTGTTCTAATATGTTCTATGTGTTACCCTTCTATGCTACGAGGGGTTGTGATTCATTGGTTGCACACATGGTGCGGTTCTATTTGGTCCTTATTGTGGAATTTGAGTCAGATGGGTATTAGGGTGTTGAATGATTGATTGCACATTGGTTATGTTTTATCAGGTTTGTGTGGAATTGTTTCATTTCCTCATCCATGGTTATGTTCATACACCTAGGTTACTTGATGTCGAATTGCGCATGGTTATTGATTTTGAGCAGGGTGGCTTGAGGTATTTCATATGGAACAGTGATGGGATGGGGTCACGGTTGTAGTGAAGATATGTTGAGATATGATCCATTGTGTTGGATTCGTGTGTTATGGTTCTAAGGTGTGTGATAGGATCTTATAATTTTGTTGTGGCGGTACTTATTGAGCTTGTGGGACGATTCTCTCATTTGAGTCTTTTTCCATGATTGAGTACATTTGAATTTTTGCGTACTGGTGCATAGATTGCACGATTTGTGGGTTATGGTTGTATTGGTGTGGCATGTCTATAGGCTGACTGTATTTGACAAGATTAAGTCGCCAAACCTAGAATGGGTGTTATTGGATTCGATTGCAGTATATTTAGAAAGATAATGTCGTTGATGGGCTTAGAAAATTGCTTTAGTTCTTGTGGAAGGAGAGGGAGCACCATGACTTGTTGATCTGATGAATGGTTACAAGTTTCTGCATGCTTCTTTCACCATCTGCAGTGTATGAAGATTTTAGGATGAGGTTTTGTTTGATATGAGGTTTATTACCAGTATCGGTTTATTTTTAAGCAGGTACGATAATTAGAAATTATTGCTTTGAGTATTTGAGTTATGTGGTATATCATGTTATTATGTATTGGGTTACGGTTAAGGCTCGATGTAGTTTATTCAAACATATACAGTGTATAGATACGAGATTTGGGTCTTATAGGATACTCCAGATGTTGGAAGAATTGGATTCAAAGGTTTATGGGCTAGTTGAATTAAGGATCTTCAGTTTGTTATGTCGCCAGGCTTTAATGGATTGCGGTGACATGGGTTCACCCCCGGGTATGTGAATGGTGAGGTTACACGGTGATTTGTTGGCTTTGGAACGACTCTTGGCACGTTTGAGGACGAACGTATGTTTAAGTGAGGGAGGATATAACGACCCGACTGGTTGTTTTGAGCATTTGCACTTTGCTCGGTAGTTTCATGGCATGGGTATCTCCGTGTGTTGTATTATGACTTGTGTGAATCATCAGTTTTGGTTTCTGGTTATTCGGAATTGATTTAGAAGGATGAATTTCATGGTTGAAGCCTTAAGTTGGAAGAGTTGGCCAAGTTTGACTTTTTAGTATTCAACCTCGAATTGGAGTTTTAGTGATTCCGTTAAGTACGGATGGTGATTTTGGACTTGCACGTATGTACGGATTTGCATTTGGATATTTATAGAAGGTTCCGGCGCTAATTGGCGAAAGTTGGAAATTTGAAAGTTTGAAAAGTTCATAAGTTTGACCTAGAATTGACTTTGATGATATCGGATTCGGATCGTGGTTCCGGGAATCATAATAGCTTTGTTATTTCATTTGGGACTTGTGTGTAAAATTTGAGCTCATTCCGGGTGAATTGATATGTTTTGGCACGAGTATTGGAAAAGATTAAAAGTTCATTAGATTCGATTTGAGGTGTGATTCATGATTTTGATGTTGTTAGGTGTGATTTGAGGCCTCAACCATGTCCGTGATATGTTACGGGACTTGTTGGTATATTCGGACATAGTATCGAGTGGCTCGGGTGTGTTTCGGGATGAGTTTTGAACGAGTTTGGGCATTTCGGCACTCTGATGATGTTCTGGAACAATTGGAATACGGGGGGTACATTTTGGAGTGCTAAGGCAAAGCCTCAGGTGCGTACCGTGGAGAAAAAGTGTGGACCGCAGAAATCCTCTAGCGTCCGTATAAAGGAGAATTTGCAGGTTCGATGGTCTGACTTTGGAAGCTTATGTTTCTTAATCTATAAGGAATTTGGAGATGATAAAAAATTGAAAGTTGTAGTCCTTTGGATCTAGTTTTCATAAAGATAAGCCAAACATCATTTGCACATCTGTACAGAAAGTTATGGGCATCTTATTGAAGGCTAGTTGTGCAGTTACTCTAAAGTGCGACCGCACCATTTGGAATTGTGGCCGCAGAGCCTGGAATGTGCGGACTACACATAAAAATGTGCGGTCAGCTGAATGGGAGGCCAGATTTTGTAATATATACGAAAGGGTTAGAGTATTATTTCATATTTGGAGTTTGGGAGCTTGGTTTATGGCGATTTTTCATGGGGTTTTCAAGAAATTCATCTGGGTAAGTGATCCTAACTCGGATTTAGTTAATATACATGAATATATCATTGTTTTCATAATTTAATTAGTATTAGAGATGGAAATTGGGGGTCTTTGCCTAATACTTCATAATGTGAATATTTGAGTTCTGAACATCGATTCGGAGTTGGATTTGAGTTAAACTAGTATGATTGGACTCGTAATTGAATGAGTTGTCAGATTTTGTGAGTTTTGTCGAGTTCCGAGGTGCGAGCCCGAGTTGGACTTTTGGGATGATTTTTGGGCTTTGATTAAAGATTCGATTTTTATCGATTGGGTTTGTTTCCTTTGGCATTGTTTGATGTTTTGGGTTGTTTTTGGCTAGTTTTGAGCTGTTCAAAGGTCGGTACGAGCGTGATGGAATTTTTGGAGCATCGTTTGGCTTGCTCGGTATTAGAATTGGCTTGTTTCAGGTATGTAACACTTCTAGAATTGGTGTTGAGGGTATGAAACCCCGATTTACATTTTATGTGTTTGGTGTTGAGGTGACGCGCATGCTGCGTGACGGGCGTGATCCATGTAATTGAGCTATTGAGTTCTGATACATGTCAGAAACCATGTCTAGGCTACATGTTCATTCTTTGGGACCGACTGAGGTCATTTTTGCTATTGAGTCATTTGCGTACATTTTAATTTTATACTCAGCCATGTTCATTCATTTCATATCATACCTCAGTTTCTGTTGCTATTTATTGACACATCATATCATCATTTTGGGGCTAGTTTCATGGCATTGTGAGCTCGAGAGACTGGAGATATTAAGGACTGAGTGAGTCCAAGGACCTGAGCGTGAGTGATATTATGGGATCGGGCTGCACGCCGCAGCATTTTTATATATTATAGGATCGAGGTGCACGCCGCATCATGTTATATATTAGGCGATCGAGTTGCGCGCCACAACATATTATATATTGTGGGATTGAGATGCGTGCCACATCATGTTTCGTTGATTATTGCCATGATTGTCTTGATATAGCGCTTGCGCTGAAGGAGCCCCTCCGGAGTCTGCAGACACCCCAAGTGAGCGCGGTTGATTTATATTGAGGGATGGGTCTTCACTCAACATGGATCTTGTCCAAAGCATTTATATGTGGGGATGGATCTTCCCCGGGCTGCTTTGGCCTTATACAATACTGAGCTGACTGATTGTCAATTGCTATGTATATATTCATAATGGATCTTCCATGGGCTGGATTGGCCATATACAGTACTGAGTGACTGAGCATGTTGAGTGATTGTGCATGATGAGTGGAAAATGTGAAACACTGAGATTGAGTACTCTGAGAGTGTGAGACATGAGCTCATCTCTGAGATACATGGTATTGACATGCACACATGACATACAGGCATAAAGATGCATTTTTCTTATGTTGTACGGTATCACGTCATTCATAACTTCTCACTCAGATTGACATATATACATAGAGATGTATCGTCCTCATGCCATTTGAAAATGAAATATTTGCCTATGAAAAGCTTTTTGAGAGGAAATTCATTATTCAAACTTACTCTTATTTCCGACAATTTCGGTAGAAAGGTATGGGTTTTCCACTGATATACTTAAAAAACAGATCTATTTTTCGGAACTGTGAGAGAGCTGAGCATTTTATCTTGAGTTGCTTCTTTTATTACTTTCAATATGTTGGTATGAAATGTTGTTGTCTATTGGTGTTGGACTCCGACCCTTATCCCAGCTCGTCACTACTTTCAACCTAAGGTTAGGCTTATTACTTATCGAGTACATGGGGTCGGTTGTACTCATACTACACTTCTGCACCTTGCGTGGAGATTTTGGCTGCTAATGTTGCTATGTTCGATGGGAGCTGGATTTGAAGACGTACATGCATTCCGGTTTTAGCAGCCTTTTGTTCATCACAGTCTTAGGTTTATGAAGATATGTTTATGTGATGATGTATTTATTTCATACTAGCTTTATAAATTCTAATCTTATAAGCTCATGATTTTTACTACCAGTCCTTGGGAATGTATCAGTTTCAAATATTTTCTTTTAATTAATTACCTTATTGATTTCATTGGAATTGGTTATTGTTAATTGGCTTACCTAGCAGGTTGGTTTATGTGCCATCACGACTAGTTCGATTTTGGTTTGTGACACACCCTTAATTTTGATAAATCTTTATGCGATTCTGGTGCCTCAATTAATCTAATGACATTGTCTATTTACAGGAAACTAGAGAAGGAGATTGGAGAGATAAGGTCGGTGCCCATATCTTTGCAGCTGGCAGACCAAATGACTATAACGCCCGAGGGGATAGTAGAAGATGTCTTGATGCGAGTGGATATGTTCGTATTTTTGTAGTTTTTATAGTGGTGAATATGGAGGAGAACAAGGAGGTCCCCCTCATCTAGGAAGACCATTTTTAGCAACGAGTATGGCTATACGAGATATACATGATAGAGAACTCATGCTTAGAGTGGGTGAGGAGACGCTGACGTTTGAGATGAATGTAGGAACTAAAGTGAAAAAGGAGAATCTAACTGCAAGTGTTGAATGGAAGGTGAAGGGTGTGATAGAGAAGGATGATGTTATTGAGAAAGATAAGTGTGGAGTGTACCCCAAGAAGGCTGAGAGGAAGTTGTCTGCATGGATGTGTGCACTAGTTCGGGCACGTGGAATGGATCCCAACTTTGATTCAGACCCCGACTAGAGATTCAGGGAAGTTTCATTTACCTTATGCTATTTAATTGTGTGTCANGGGGGGGGGGGGGGATGGGATAATTGTATGTTGTATGTTGTTTGTATATGTGTCAGTTTTTGCTTTTTATTGTTTTTTAGAAGTTAGAAAAATTGAAAAAAACCATAAAAAGTTTAAAATATTTGACTTTTCCCGATGATGGATATTGTTCGACGGGTTTCTTGAGGGAGTAAAGTTGAAAGAAAAAGACCAAAAATATTTTCTTTTTTAGGTAGTACATTAATTCGCTATTGGTTTTTCTTTGGGCCGAGGTTCATTTCCCAGGGTTTGCTTTGAACCGGGTTTAGTTAGTTTATATTTTGTTAGGTGTAGGAAACCATGTGCTGTGATTTGAATTTGAAGCAATATCTTCTGACTTTGTTATGCCTTGATAATAGTGAGTGCTTTAGTTGTGACACTTAGGCTCAATTGTTGACTCTTGTATAAGTACCTTAAACGATATGATCTTAACTTTGCTTAACTGCTTTGACTAGAGTGTCTTGATGAGTCCGATCATGAGTGAGTCATATTTCATGTGTGTGAGAGGTTTTGTATATTCTGTGCATTGCATTTGATATCTAGAACTTTTCCTGTGAGTTTGCAAAGAAAAATAATAGTTTTATTTAGTATTGGAAGTGATATATGCATTTCTTTCTTGAGCCCGTTATATGCTTTGACCCACCTAATTGTTATGTATCTTAGTTAATCCCTTTGAGCCTATAATCCTATTTCTTTGGCATCCACATTACAAGACTTACCCATTTGTTTTAAATTTACCATCTATTTGAACCTTTTCATGTCTCATGAGCACTTGAGTGGAACTAATGAAATAAGGAGAAAGGTGCATTGTTTTGAAAGTGTGAGTAACATGAATTGAATAAGAAAAGAATGAACAAAAAAGTTGTAGCATTATGAAAAATATTCTTTGATAGTGGTAACTCTTAATGTAATTGTGCTTAAAGTAGAAGGGAGTTGATGCATATTAAAGTTGAGGTGGAGTATGGCTTGACAAAAGTGTGGGGTTTTGAATGTTAAAGTGTAACTATTAAAATGCTTTGGGAGGTGTAGTCACTCTTATTTATCAATGTATCCTACCCCTCCCGCAACTTACATTACAACTAGTTTAAAGTCCTCCTTGATCCTTGTCTGAATGAGCTCAATTAGTAGACTAGTACACTAGGGGCAAGCCTATTGTTCATCTTTTGTGGCATATGAATGTTGTTTCTCAGAATGAGTGAATTCTTTCTATGTGAGTTCCTAATTGTTCTTAAATTTTATTGTGTGCGGAACTACTCTCTATTGTTGTGTGACGACACTTGATTCATGAAGGAAAGGAAATGTTGTTGACATCTATATTGTTGTAAGTAAGCAGGTTGTGAATAATGCATGCTACTTATGAGTCAATTCGCTAGGCGAAGATGCTACACTATTGTGCTTAGTCTATTTTAACTATTCTTGGTGCAATGAATTAGGAAATTTGTTTAATAAGGTTGTGTCTATATAAAGTGTAGTTTGATTGCTTAAGGACGAGCAATGGTTTAAGTGTGGGGTGCTGATGGTAGAATATAATCTCGTGTTTTAGTCGCTTGTTACACTCCAACTTATTGCACTTTAATGGTTTAAGTGTGGGGTGTATTTTATGCCTTGTAGGAGTGAGTCCGAGTTATGAAGACATTATGGAATGAATTTGAGTAATTTAGAGATTTGAAGTCTGAGTTAAGACCAAGGGAGTAAGACAGGATCGCGTCCGAGGGTCAAAAACCACGTGTGGATATCAAAAGCGCAAGAAAATTTCATACTGAGAGAAAGGCCCACTGCCACGACGCGTAAGGCGGCGCCTGGGGGCGTTACACCTGTTCAAATTCCTTGTTGCCTGTCAGAATCAGCTCTTTGGATTTCCCCACTAATTCCCCGCTTGGTGCGTCGTGCCTGTGCAATTTTACAGAGTTATTATCCCAGTTCATGCAGGAAAAGGTGTTTTCGTCTGGGACCGACCCTACTTAGTATAAATATATGTAAAAACACTATTTTATAGACTTTTTGACCCATCTTAGACCTAAGTAAGCCAAGGAGGAGGTGGAGAAGCAAAAGCTCAAGGATTTCATCATTCAATCCTCACTTAAACACTATTATGATTAATTACTCCATATCCATGGAGCAGTTCTCTTTAGGGTTTGCTGGATTTGTTGTATTGATACTTGTTTGTGGATAATTAACTCTAGTTTTTTGTATTGAATCGTTTAGGATGTTTTAACTGTTGCATCTATATTCAGTTGTTCATGTAATTGATAGAGGCATACCTTGTGATATTTTCGCATTATATTTTGTCGGTTGAAGTAATTAATTCTTCTTAGTAATCAGAAGAGGCTAGTGGAATTGTTGATTAAACTTAGTTTGGAGGATAATCGAGAGAGGTTCTCCTAAAGACCTATCCACTATGAATTCTTGCATATCTTCACGTGCTTAAAATTGGTTCATCTTGTGAGGTTGAGACTTAATCGAGAGAGGAGTTTCTACTAATCAATTGAACTAATAACCAAGTAAATTCGAGAGGCTCACTTGAACATTAGAAGTGAATTATTTAGAGTTAAATCTCAAACATTTATCTTGCACCTATCCTATCAACCCAATTTTCTCCTAATTGATAACCTTGTTTGCTTATTACTTGCGTCAATTGTCATTAGCCAATAGTTTATACTCTTAATTAATTTTAGCTTTAATCACATAAATATCAATTGTTGACCATCTTGGATAGTAATCGAGCTACAAACTACAATAATACTGTTTAACTCCAATCCCTGTGGATAAGAGATTTTAATTTACTATATTTGACTAGTGAGAATATTTTAGTGTGTGTTTTGCGCTCATCAGATATCTCCCGGATTTAAATAGCAGCCAACTGCTCTAAAGAATAGGAAGTCATCACTAGAATAAAGTACGCGGAGTTAGTCAACCGGTCCATAATAACCCAGACTGCGCCATATTTCCTCAAGGTTTGTGGTAAGCCTACCTTAAAATCCATTTTGATGCGCTCCCACTTCCACTCCGGTATCTCCAATCTCTAAGTCAACCCACCCAGTTTCTGATTCTTGTACTTCACATGTTGACAGTTCAAACACCGAGAGACATAAGCACTAATATCTTTCTTCATTCTTTCCCACCAATAGTGTTGTTTCAACTCATGATACATCTTTGTGAGACCTAGGTGAATGTAATAGCACGAACCGTGAGCCTCCTCAAGGATCAACTCCCAGAACCCATCAATATTTGGAACACAAATCTGGCCTTGAAGCTACATAGCACCATTATCACCAATCACAACCTCCTTCGCACCACCCCACTGCACCGTGTCCTTCAACACCAATAAGTGAGGATCATTAAGCTAGCGAGCCTTGATATGCTCCATCAATGATTACTGATCCACAATACAAGCAAGAACTCGGCTAGACTCTGAAACATCGAACCTCACAAACGGGTTGGCCAAAGCCTGAACATCCATGGCTAGTGGCCTCTCAATTGTCGGTAGATATGCCAAACTACCCATGCTCTTAGGCTTCCTACTCAATGCATCGTCCAGTACATTGAACTTCCCCGGATAATATAATATAGTAAATTCATAGTCTTTCAACAATTCTAACCATCTCTGTTGCCACAAATTTAAGGTCCTTCTACTTGAACAGGAGCTGAAGACTCTGATGGTCAGTATAGACTTCACATGGAACTTCGTAGAGATAGTGCCTCCGAATCTTCAGTGTGTGAACAATGGCTACCAATTCGAAGTCATGCATAGGGTAATTCTTCTCTTGAACCTTCAATTGCCGAGACACGTAGGCAATCACCTTAACGTCCTACAACAATACCGCGCCAAGCCTAATACGTGATGCATCACAATACACGGTATAAGATCCCGAACATATAGGCAACACCAAAAATGCAGTTGTAGTCAATGCAATCTTGATCTTCTGAAAGACCAACTCACACTCGTTGGACCATCTGAAAAGAGCACCCTTCTGGGTCAACTTGGTCAATGAGGCTGAGATATATGAAAAACTCTCCACGAACCGGCGACAATAACCCCCAAACCCAAGAAGCTCTGAATTTTGTAGCTGAAGTAGATCTAGGATAGATTTGAACCGCTTCAATATTCTTAGGATCCACCTTAATGCCCTCGGAAGATACAACATGGCCCAAAAAGGAGATCAAGTCCAACCAAAACTCTCACTTTAAAAACTTGGCATATAACTGACGATCCCTCAAAGTATAGCGTACGATTCGAAAATGCTGCTCATGCGCCTCTCGACTGCAAGAGTAAACCAAAATATCATCAATGAAGACGATCACCAAGGAATCCTAATAGAGCTTAAACACCCTGTTCATCAAATCCATAAAGGTTTTTGGGGCATTGGTCAATCCAAATGACTTCACCAAGAGCTCGTAATGACCATACCGAGTCCGAAAAGTTGTCTTAGGGACATCCGATAACCTAATCTTCACTTGATGGCAGCCCGACCTCAAATAAATCTTGGAAAACACCTTGGAAACCTGAAGCTGATCAAATAAGTCATCACTCCTCGACAACGGATACTTGTTCTTGATAGTGACCTTGTTCAACTGTCGATAATCTATGCACTTCCTCATTGATACATCATTCTTCTTCACAAACAACACCGGCGCACCCTAAGGCGAGACACTAGGTCTAATGAATCCATTGTCAACAAAATCCTGCAGTTGTTCCTTCAATTCTTTCAACTCAGTTGGGGCCATACGCTATGGAGGAATAGAAATGGGCTGAGTGCCCTGACCAAGTCAATGCAGAAGTCAATATCTCTGTCGGGTGGCATCCCCAGCAAATATGTACGAAACATCTCTAAGAAATCGCGCACAACTAGAACAGGATCCATGGAAGGAGCCTATGCATTGGAATCATGGATATAGGCCAAATATGCCAGACACTCCTTTTCGACCATACACCAAGCCTCACATATGAAATGAACCTACTAGTGGAATGACCAAGAGTCCCTCTCTATTCTAATCAAGGCGACCTAGGTATGGCGAACGCCACAATCTTGGCATTACAGTCTAAGATAGCGTGGTACGGTGACAACCAATCCATGGCAAAAATCACATCTAAATCCACCATATCAAGTAACAGAAGGTCAACCCTAGTCTCATAGCTCCCGATAGTGACCAAGCAAGAGCGATAGACCCGATCCACCAGAATAGAATCCTCAACAGGTGTAGATACATAAATAGGAGCACTCAAAGAATCAAGAGACATATCCAAATATTATGCAAAATAAGATGACACATGAATAAGTGAAACCCGGATAAAATAAAACAGCATCTCTATGGCAAATCAGAACGATACATGTTATTACCGCGTCAAACGACTTTGACTCAAGTATAGCTGGGAAGTTGCATAACAACAAGGCTATGCCGTGTAGTGCCACATAATAATTGCCTAACGTACACTGATTACAGTTTGATCCATATCTCGACAATGCTCTTTAATACTCATCAATATCCGCCCCTGTTAAAATTCAAACACAACAGCAAGAAAATCGCAAAAGCAGGCATTGCTAGCAGTATCACCAATCTATTTTGAAGCATTATTCAGGTACCAATACATAATGAAGAAGATAAGAGCAGTAATATGCAGTCGTGACAAAATGAGATCCAACTGGACAGTAGTGCTCTAGAGCTACTATGATTATAACTTATGATAGTGAGCTAGATTGTGGTCTTTTAGCTACTAAACTATCCCTTGTTAATGAATCCCCTGTGACACTTGAGTGAGCAAAAACCCACTTAAAATCATTTACTTCTTTTCTTATTATTTAAAACAAATGGATATCATTTTGTACCATTTGTATCAAGGTTGATGCTCCTTCTTTGCATTTAGTAACCATGTACCTAACTATTCCCTTTTTAACATAGTAAATCTTGTCTCTTTACTATATTTATATTTGTTAAATAGAAACACGTATTATAATATTTCTATATGGTGGGCTTTGAATGGTCCCTGTACCAAGACATTATTTGATTTGCTTAAAAATATTATTGAAGTCAGGATTGCAGTCAAAATTCTCATTTGGCTAACCTCTTAATAACTTTTCAAAACATTTTGATAACTATCAAAGCCCCATATTATTTTTCTTGTACAAAACATCCATCAATAACCAGAAAAGTCTATTGTAAATACAATGAACTGTAGCACAATAGAAATTAGGGAAGCAAATGGGAAAAAATTAATTACAGTCAAGTACTGCAACCGAAAAACAAAGGAAAACTATGCTTCATTAGTAAATATATAAATTATCAAATATAAACGAAATAATTGAAAAACCCATTGAGTCTATGTACATGTACTACTAAATCAAAAAAAAATCTCTTATTATATCATATAACATCAGGTTGAGGAGTAAAGAGAGTTCTATGCCACAATGATGTAAGTAAGTGCTGGAAAATTAATTTTTAAGGACAACTTCTGATAAGATTCAAATCAAACAAGCTTTCACTGATTTAATTTCCAAACCAAATAGAGATTCAAAAAAGAATCTAACAAAATAAAGAAAAGGCATCCCTAAGAGAAAGAACCAGCATTCTGAAGAAAAACTCTAAATATTAAGCTACAATATCTAATATTGGCAAATTTACCTCAAATCGCAACTATTAGATTCCCTTTTCTCTAATTTTAATTTAAACAATCACTGAACATTACGAACAAACTAGAAGAAACACACTTAATAAATAAGCTGATGAACCTTATAACGGCAAAAACTACTAATAGATCGAAAGACCAAAGTCTCCATTAATTACTCACTTGGAACGGTTCAATAGTGTTGCATTATCAATTTTGTGCAAGATATAATATATTGGAACGGCAACGGTTTTTAAGGTCCACGCCAACAATTATTAAGGACATACGGCAACAGCTTTTTGAGGCTATTGCAACGCCGAATTATATAATAAAATATAATATATTATAATTTCTATAAACCATAAGGGGAAACTATTCATCAACAAAATTACAATCCAAAATATACAACCTTTATTATCCACATGAAAGTATAATATACATTAATATTATTTGACAATTCAGTGGTATACATCAATTTGCAAAAAGTTCAAAAATAAAAGTATGAGAACATCTGAAGATCTAGGAACAATCAAGTAAGATCTTCACTATTTTTATCTTTCCCTCTGCTCACTTGCCTCACCTACAAAATTCAGCAGGCACATAATATTCAGACGTTAGCAAACGAAAAAGGCTTCTCAATATCACATTACTATTTACATCATCATAAAATATTGTTTAGGACTGTGGACAAAAAAATAATAAATAATAATCTTGCCACCATATAGTATATCATCTTTTAGACAGAAACACATACATAAATTAGGAGCTAACTCAAATATCTTTTATAATAGTATACTAGCTCTTAATATGCACTATCTATTTTAAGTGTATTTTTTACAAATAAGTAATAAAAGAAGAAAAAGAATAAGCAAAGACAAAACCACCAGATAGTCATTACCCTAGGAGTATTAGTTGTACTTGAAAACAGTAAATATAACTTGAAAAAATATACAATCACAAATTCAATAACCATCAACGTTCATATCAACAACTGAAACCGCAAAGAAGAAATGAAATTATAACTTCTCTTCGAAGTGATAATGTGATGTGCAGGATACTAATAAAAAATAAAAACATGCACAAGTCATGTTCTATGCTGCACACAATTTATAAGAGAGAGGATATATACTTAGGCCTACTTAGATGTTAGTCGAACTCCGGCCAGTCCCAAAGCAGTTGATTACTACAAGTTCATTCGTTTGACTTACTAGAGCCGACAATACAATAACCAATAAAGCAGTTGATTATATAAAAAATTATAATAAAATAATGGAGCAACAAAAAAATATCTTCTAAGGTACATACAGCTGCGACATAGTGGCAATCTTCGCATTTGCGACTTAAATGTTGTATTTGCGACTTCTGGTCATCCTGGCAATCTTCGCATGTGCATAGAAAAATCTTGCATTTATGAAAATGGTCTTCCCAGACCTTTGTCACAAAATGTGTCGCATTTCCCAGGTCTGCCATGTTCGCATTTGCGAAGCCTGATCTCGCAATTGCTAGATCAGAGGCTTGGTGACAGACACCAGATGCACCAACTGAGATTTCTATGTTCTAAACACTCAGTAGCCTACCCGAAACTCACCCGAGCCCTCGGGGATCCAAACCAAACATGCATGTAAGTCTAAAAATATAATACAGACTTGCTCGTGCGATCAAATCACAAAAATAACATTTAAAACGATGAATTTAACATCAAAACTTATGATATTTCTCAAGAACACTTCAATTTCACTATTTCTCAACCGGTTGTCTGAATCACGTCAAATCAATTCCGATTCTCACCAAATTTTACAGATAGGACTTAAATATCATAACAAACCTATACCGGCCTCTGGAACCAAAATACGGTCCAATACCAACAATTTCAAACATTAATTCATTTTTTTATTTCCTTAATAATCCAGCAAAATATTTTTCTTCAAAAATTAATTTCTAAAGTTAGGGACCTCGGAATTCAATTTCAGGCATACGCCTAAGTTTTATATTTTACTGCGGACCTCCCGGGATCGTTGGAACACAGATTCGAGTCCGTTTACTAAAAATGTTGACCAAAGTCAACTAAAACTAAATTTTTAACTCTAAAAATTATTATTTCTCTTATTTTAAAATAAAAACTTTCCGGTTTCACTTTCAGACTGTGCACACAAATCGACGTAAATAAAATTTATCTTTTTAAGATAAATGAGTCTGGAATAATGTCTTAATTCATAAGATAATCCTTTGGATCATCACAGTTACTAATACATAATAAAGAAGATAAGAGCAGTAATATGCAGTTGTGACAAAATGAGATCCAACTGGACAGTAGTGCTCTAGAGCTATTATGATTATAACTTATGATAGTGAGCTAGATTGTTGTCTTTTAGTTACTAAATTATCTCTTGTTAATGAATCCCTTGTGAACCTTGAGTGAGAAAAAACCTACTGAAAACGAATTACTTCTTGTCTTATTTTCTGAAACAATTGGAAAGTATTTTGTACCACTTTTTTCTGAGCAAACAAAAAAAATATATATTAATAACTAAGAAGCGTTAAGTACATGATTTCATAAGATGTGTCACGAAGGACATATTGGTTCCCTAGGCTTGCCAACAGTTGGCAAATTTCAAAAAATAATAATTTTTCATCAGTAGCAAGTTCAAGTATTTTCCTATCCATAAAACATATTACATCACTTGGAGGTCAAATAAAAAAAGTTTTATTGCCCCCATGGAAATTACTTCTTCCAGCTGCTCCCAAAACATGATTTCCCATACTGAGGCAACTTTTTGCTAGTTGATGAGTTGTCCTATTCCCCTGCCTGAAGGTGTGCCGGAGGATAACCTTCTGGTGGTGCATTAACCACCTGCAATCATTCACAACCATATTAAATATATTATTACCGTCATGTATGGCCTGGATTACCTCCGTGCGATCTGTCTCTATTTCAAAAGGGAAAAGATTTCAATCTGTTGCTGTTCTGAGACCTTTTCTTAGGGCTTTAAATTCTGCTGCTAGTGAGCCATAGCATGAGTCAATTTTGTAAAACCAACCACCCAATTACCATTGGCATTCCTGATAACACCACCTAATCTACAGCCTTGGTTATAGTTATTGAAATTGACATCAACGTTTAGTTTAAACCAACCCCTTGGAGGTTTGTTCCAATTCATTTTAATGAGTAATTTCGGAGGGTTTATAGAGTGTTTTTCCGTGAGTAATTTGAATTCTATAACCCTCTGCATAATAAGAGAATCATTGATGGGGTTGGTAGTGTTATTGTGGTTGTTATTATTTCTATTAATCCAAGTGCGCCAAATGATAAAGGAAAAATAGAGTTCCAGTTTAAGAGCGCGTTATTAATAGGATAGTTGAGGTCTCTTATTTGGATGAGCCAATGGTCACCATTTAAACTATTGTGGTTTTGCATTGGAGACAAGCCCAGAATTTTTCAACGGCTTTGCATTCTAAGAAAATATGTTTTATGGATTCAATATTGGGACCTTTACAGATGGGACAGGAAGGGTCAATGTTAAGCCCAATTTGTGAAAGGTATTTCTTACAGGGGATTCGATCATGAAGATATTGCTAAAGAAAAAACTTTATTTTATTGGGGCAATCTAGTTTTCAAATCCAGTGAAATCTAAGTTAGTGTATTTTTGATGTTTCTAGTAGAGTATAACAAGACCTATTTGTGAACATACCCTTCACATTGAGAGATCAAATAAGTAAATCATTAGAGGGGCCTTTTAACACGTTGTACCACTTGTATCAACGTTGATGCTCCTTTGCATTTAGTGACCATGTACCTAACTATTCTTTTTTTTAACATAGTAAATCTTGTCTCTTTACTATATTTATATTGTTAAATAGAAATAATATTTCTAAATGGTGGGCTTTGAATGGTCCCAGTACCAAGACATTATTATTTGATTTGCTTAAAAATATTATTGAAATCAGGATTGCTCTCAAAAATCTCATTTGGCTAACCTCTTAAGACCTTGTCAAAACTTTTTGATAACTATCAAAGCCGCATATTATTTTGTTTGTACAAAACATCCATCAATAACCAGAAAAGTCTATTGTAAATACAATGAACTGTAGCACAATAAAAATTAGGGAACCAAATGGGAAAAAAATTAATTACAGTCAAGTACTACAACCGAACAACAAAGGAAAACTATGCTTCATTAGTAAATATATAAATTATCAAATATAAAAGAAATAATTGAAAAAACCATTGAGTCTATGTACATGTACTAGTAAATCAAAAAAAAAAACTCTTATTATCTTATAACATCAGGTTGAGAGTAAACAGAGTTCTATGCCATAATGATATAAGAAAGTGCTGCAAAATTGATTTTTAAGGACAACTTGTGATGAGATTCAAATCAAACAAACTTTCACTGATTTAATTCCAAACCAAATGGAGATTCAAAAAAAGAATCTAACAAAAGATATAAAAGGCATCCCAGAGAAAAGAACCAGTATTTTGAAGAAAAGTTCCTAAATATTAAGCTAAACATCTAATATTGTCAAATTTACCTCAAATCGCAACTATTACATTCATTTTTCTCTAATTGTAATTTAAGCAATCCCTGAACATTATGAACAAAACCGGAAGAAACACGCTTAACAAATAAGCTGATGAACCTTATAACGGCAAAAACTACTAATAGATCGAAAGAACAAAGTCTCCCTCAATTTTTCGTCTCCAAAGTTGGTTTATGAAAGGGATTAGGGTTTTAGGTACAAAAGGTTATTCTCCTCGGTAAGATCACTTGAAAGGATGGAGCTCCATAAATGTCACGACCCTCACTACCATGTCGTGATGGTGCCTATCGTGGTACTAGACCAACCGACTCACTACCCAAACACACAATATTTCATTTCAAAATATTTACTTTTCAGTTATTTAACGATAAAACTTTCATAAGAAATTTAAAACAAGGAAAAAAAATACGGAAAATAAGGCCCGACATCGGGTGTCACTAGTCATGAGCATCTATGATAGATGTCTGATAATACTAAGACCAATACAGTCTGAAAAATCCAATAAAATAGCTATAGTAAGATAGGAGGAAGAAAAGGAGGGCTGTGATCGCCATGCAGCTACCTTTCTCACTCCAACAAAGATCCGCGACGGATGAATCAACACTTGTTCGAACGTTTAGTAACACATAGATCTGCAGACAATGTGCAGGGAGTAACGTGAATACGCCAATGCAGTAAGTAACAACCCTAAATAAAGGCTAAGCAGTAGTGACGAGCAGTAAAACACATAAAGATCATAGTATGAAATCTCAGTGAAACAACATACTTTCAAATCAGTGTTTGAGTCAAATCATCTCGTAAAAATCCAGTTTCGGTAAAAATCATTTAAAGATATTTTTCAACAGTTTAGATAGAGGCTCAATGCAAAAATAGAGTGAAAATAATGAAGTCATAGACAGCCCTTCGGGCAAAATATCACTCATAAACAGCCCATCGAGCAAGCCTCACGGTCACTCATAAACAGCCCCTCGGACATACCTCACAATCACTTGTAACAGCCCCCTGGGCATACCTCACCATAGCTCATGCCTCCCAGTCACTCGGCACTCGGTACACGTACTCGGTAGGTAACTGCGCTCACTGGGGATGTGTACACACTCGGGGGGGAGGGGGGGACTCCTTCAACCCAAGCACTATATCAAGCCAAATCATGGCATCAATCATTCAGGCCCTCGCCCTATAATAAACATGCTGCGGCGTGCAGCCCGGTCCCATAAATATCCTCACAAATCATGCCCTCGGCCTCACTCAGTCATAAACCTCACAAGCCAATCGGGCATTTCAATTAAAACAGGGAACTCAGCCCAAAATAACTTTCATATGTATCAAAACAAACTAGTAAAATTGAGTTAGCAGTAAACAAGTTTAATCATGACTGAGTCTAGATTTCCAATTGAAACCAGTGAGACGATAGAAAGAAAAAGTCTCATGAGGGTCCAAACAGTACTGGAACAAGGCCCAAACATGGCATTCAACCCAATTATAAGAATTATTTCTAAAACACATAGATATTATACAATTTCAAACAAAATATGCAACTCTACAGTTGCTACGGGATAGACCAAGTCACAATCTCTAATGGTGCACGCCCACACGTTCTTCACCTAGCATGTGTGTCACCTCATGATAGTAAAATGATACGAAATCCCGGGTTTCATACCCTCAGAACTAGATTTCCAATCGTTACTTACCTCAAACCGGACAAATCTCTAACCCGCGATATTCTTGCCTCTCAACTCGGCCTCCAAGTGCTCCGAATCTAATCAAAATCAGTAAATTACCATCAATATACGCTAACAGAATGAATTCCACATTTAAAACTATCAAATTAGACAAAATCCCGAATTCGGCTCAAAGCCCATTCACTCACGAGTCCAACCATACCAAATTTATCAAAATTCGACCTCATATGACCCCTCAAATCTCCACAACAAACTCTCCAACTCCCAAGCCCTAATACCCTTAATTTTATCCCTAATAGACACTAATTACATGCTTAAATAACTAAAAATTACCACAATCACAAGTATTAAGCTCAAGTAACTTACCTCAATGAAAACCACTTGATTCCCCCTTCAAAATTCTCCAAAAAGCTCCAAATCCGAACAGAAATTGTGAAGAATAACCAAAATTTCGCGAAGTGTTCCTTATATACCTTCTGCCCAGGCCCATTTTCTCGCATTCGCGTGACCGCACCTGCGGTCCAAGCGATGCACCTGCGGAAATCACTTATACGCCCATACATCGCACTTGTGCATCATCCCTCGCACCTGTGGGCTTGCAGGTGCGGCCAGCTTTTGCACCTATGCTAAAGGCCTAGCCTTCTAACTACCGCATCTGCGACCCCCTTTCTGCACCTACGACATTCTCACCTGCGCTCCCTTTCCGCAGGTGCGAAACACTAGAAGAATTTGCACCAGGAGATTTTTTAGCAACTCTTCAACAGCAAAACCCTATCTGCTAACCATCCGAAGCACATCCGAGGCCCTCGGGACTACGAACTAAGTCGAGCCTTCGGAACACTCAAACAACATTAAAACACCAAATCAACCTCGGATTCAAGCCTAAGAATTCCTAAACTTTCAATTTCTGCAAACGACGCCGAAACCTACCAAACCTCGTTAGAATAACCTCAAATTTCTTGCACACGTCACAAATGACACTACTAACCTATTCCAACTCCCGAAATTCCATTCCGACTCCATTATCAAACTTTTCACTGCCGACCGAAAATCACCAAATTCCTAATTTCGCCATTTCAAGCCTAATTCTACCACGGGCCTCCAAATTATATTCTGAACACGCTCCTAAGTCCAAAAATCATCTAACAGAGCTATTTGAACCATAAAAATCCCAATACAAGATCGTTTACTCATAAGTCAACATTCGGTTGACTTTTCCAACTTAACCTTCTAAAATAGAGACTAAGTGTCTCATTCCACTCCAAAATCACTCCAGACCCGAACCAACCAACCCGATGCAACATAATAAAGCTGAATAACACATAAAGAAGCAGAAATGAGGGAAACGGGGCTATAACTCTCGGAACGACCGGCGGGGTCGTTACAATAAAGTTTTTAGAAAAAGATGGAACTTTGGGCTATTTCCGTTGCTGGAATATATTTAAGATTATTTTGTTCATCGAAAAGCTTGAACTGTGTTTTAGGGGATTTTCCATAGAATGTACCTTGAACCGGGTAAGAGTATTTTGTTTCATAGAGTAGAGTAGTATTTAGAAAATAAAGGAGAAGAAATGATGTGATTCACACCTTTTGGCTGTTTGACGGTTGCATACTTAGGTTATGGCATGTGTTTCACCTTTCCATGATTTTAAATATATGATGATGCCTTGGTAAAAATGAATAGCATGTGTTATGACTCCTATGTATCATTTGCTTGACTTATGTTCACGTTGTGCATAATGCTTAATATTTTTCTTAATGAGACCGTCCTAAGTGAGCCATGTGTTAAATGAGTTCTTTGTATAGTCCATGTTATTGCATTTGAGTCTAGAACTTGCCCGGGATGTGAATTGAAACGAAATCCTAGGTGTTGCTCAGTTTGAAAAGTGATGTTAGGCTTTCTTTGATCTTTTGAGTTTTGTTGCTTATCACAAATAAAATCATCCCTAGTTTATCCTTTTGAGCCTATAAGCCTTTCTTTTGGAACCCTCATTACAAGCCTCTCCCATTTTGTTCTAAGTTGAATTATTTTGATCCTTATACCTCTTAAATCACTTGAATTGTAAAGAAAGCGCTAGAAAGAAGTAATGAGGAACTTGGGGCAGTTTTTGAGTGGAACCAATAGAAGGAAGAAAAGAGAACTTGTATTTTAAATAAAAACCAATAGCGGCAAGGAAAAAGAAAAAAAAAAAAAGAGTAGTAAGAAAAAAATAAAACAAAATAAAATAAAGGCATCTTGTTGTTGCTAGTGGTGTGAGTTAAATAGTGCTTAAAGAAGAAGGAAAAATATTCTGGATTGAGCTATCTTGTGATGATTGAAGTGGATTGAAGAAATTTGCACGTAAAGTTAAATACAAGATGTGCTAAAGTGCTTAGGAGAGTTAGGCACTATGTCCTAAATATACCCTACCCGATTCTCAGTCACATTACAACCATAATAAAGTCCTAGTTGATATTACATCGAGCGAGCCAACATTAGTAGAGATTTACATAATGAGCATGTGACTTCTCTGAAAGACTGAGTAATTTTATTCATGTGTGAGTTCTTAAAATATATTCGATCATGTGATTGGGATGTGTGGACTGCTTACTTTTTGTTTTTATTGTGAGGGCGTGTGGTTTCATAAAGGATAGGTAACATTATTATACTTCTCTGTTAGATTAAATATTCAAGCCTTGGGGTGAATTGCGACATTGAGTTAGTTTTCGAGGCTAGGATTGTTATAATCATGTTGTTCACGTGTTGGATATGTAGAAATTTGTCATAATTACGGGAAGTGTATTTTGACTACATATGCTAAAGCTTAATTGTCACTATCAACCATAATCATGGGTATAGTGTGTCGTCAATGTGTGTCTTGTTGGGTACTTGACGATGAAGTGTTTAGTTGGTTGACTCGAGGGCGAGCAACATTTAAGTGTGTGTTATGTTGTGCTATAATTTCATATATTTTGACGTTATTCACCTACTTGTTTGTTGTTTAGATGCTAATTCGAGCGATAATTGAGCTTAATTGAGTTTATTCTACGTATAGGAACACTTTGATATGAAGTGGACAAAAGTTGCACGAAATGGTACCTCTAAACTACAAAATAGAGCATTAAAGAAGACATGCAAGGAAATGAAAAGTCACAGCCTTAAACAGTGCAAGGCTTTATCCATAGCACTGTCATTGGCGCCTCGCAAGGTAATGTTGGCGCCTCTGATGGCGCCTTGCTATGTAGTTTGGCGCCTCTGACAATGCCCCGCGCCAACGATGCTTGTCCGAGCCACTTTTATTTTCTCATTAAAGTTGGACCCGTAAACCTCAACCCCACCTTATAAATACCTCATAAACTTAGTTTTTAGAGGGGCTAGATATTATTGGAAATGCAAAAGGCTACAAAATACTCTGGAGCGCGATCACAAGGGTTTTACTCTCCGTTCTTCTTTACTCTGTAGTTTAATGCGTTTGAAATAACTATGATTGTTTTTATACAATTATGAGTAGCTAAGCTCTCTAATCTAGGGTTTGATGGAACCTTTTGGAGGATGAATTCTTGTTACGTTTTAATATAATTTTGCCTTTGAATATTCCTACTTGTTCAAGTACGTGTTTATTGTTGTTGATTGAATGGCCATGAATTGACTGTGCCTATTTATTATGTATTTCTTGAGAAAGAGTACATATTTAGGTTGTTGTCGAAGTATGTCACTCTCAAGGTATATGAGAGATCAATACGGCGGGATTAAAACAGGATTAGTGATAATGAAGTTTTGACGTGATCATAGTGAGCGGTGAAAAAGTGTGAGCTAGCGTAATTCGAAAGAATATGACTAGTACGTTATTGTAGTTGCTCGAGAGAGAGAATTATGATAAGTCGAGTGCTCATGATCCGTAGAGAATACCTAGGCGAAATTGTAGGAGACGTAGTGGGAAGGATTCCGACAATTGGGAAAATCATAACTCTAGGCTTTTCCAATCTTGTCTCCAACCCTTTGCATCCTTAATTGTTAATTTACTACTTTAATTTGTTAGTTAATTAGTTAGACATAAGAATCTTAATATTTATAACTTAGGAATTGTTCGAGCTTGTCTTCTTTGTGATATTGAACAGTTATAGTAAAACCTTAGTTTTCTTTAGGATTCGACTCCGATTCTTAGACTGAATTATATTTGTAGCGACCGCTTATCCTTTTTAGGACTAGAGTTGGGCGTGATCAGTCAACGACAAAGGAATTATAAGAGTTGAAATTTTTGTTTCACCAAAAAACAGTCGTTTGTATAAAATGTTTCATACAAATCAGCTAATCAATAAATTCATATAATTATTAATTCTATACATTACAAATTGCTACTTGTATGATAAAATAATCCAAACTAATATAGTGTAGCATAGAGTAATCTAAAGCACACAACATTAACAAGATGGGGTCTAAATTTCAGGGATAAAAGAACTTACCTGTTGAAGAATATAGCTTTTCTACTGGAAATAGTTAATGCAATCACAAATTTTGTGGATGAAACTGATCTTCCTTCATTCTTCAATCTTTGTTGTGCAATTCTTTTTTTTATGCTTGAACGGGTACTTTGACGGAAGAAATGGAGAAAAAGGGGAGAAGAAAGGGAAATGACAGACCGTTATAGAGAAGGTGCAATAAATGTGCCGCATTTTTTGAGAAAAAGATAAAAGGCGCTATACACGCAACGCACCATCAGTACAATGAAAAGGCTGCAACAGAATGTTATCAAATCAGCAGCAGGTATAGAAGACTCATCGATAGCAAAGCACCTTAGTATAACTTTTTCATTGATATTGAAGGTGTATTCTCTGTACAGCGACTTCAGAGTATTAAGAATTTAACCTTTTATCTAATTTTAGACGTTAAATACGTACACTGAAATCTTGTTGTGGTGTTCACATTTTCAACATTTATGAAAACTAATTCTGTGCTTACCATTTATTAGAAATTGGAAAAATTGTGCCTCATTTCACACTAAATTAAATAACTTTAGGGCATCCAAAGGTGAATTTTCTCCCTAATTCCTCTTTTCAGTTTATAATTATTTTTCGACACTTTCCTTTTAGTTCATAGCTGAAAAATGTTTTGGTTTCGTCATCCACTGCTGCCATACTGGTTTTTATTGCCATTCAACTGATAATCTACCAGCAGGATTACCCTGAGCCCAAAAGCTGAACAGGTTCACCCGATTGTTGCCAAAGTATTTCTATTTTCGCCACCATAGAGCTTGTTAGATAATAACGAGGGGCGAGAACAAGTTGTGTACCTTTTTGATGCAGGGGAGATCGTTGAACTCACCTCCAAAGGAATTATCCCAAGTGTAACTTTGAATCTCTTGAAAACAAAGTTAGAATTTCACGAACTAAGTGTCTTTTATCCTTGTGTGGTTTTTTTTGGAAGCAGAAAGGAAGTTTTTGTTTTTCTCTTTCTTATCTGATAAGAAGGAAATTTATGTGATATATATAAAAGAGAAATCAACCACATTAAAAAACTGATTAACCCATCACTATTTAACTGTGTATGGTGGTTTTTTTTTTTGAGTAACTTACTTTTACCTTATCTCTTTTAGATGGGTCGGGTCAACCCACATGGAGCGACCCGATATCCGAACTCAATATCCAACATCTCCCACTTCGCTCATGGTGGGCTATACCCGAACCAATTTTATGTCATTAACACACGTAATTCATACAGACAAATAGTTCGTACGACCTGCGAGCATTAAGAGCTATAGTATTTCAAACTCATTAAAGTTGTACTAAAGCTCCATGTAGAAATTCAATCACACATGGAAAGGATGCATTACCAACATGAGGATCTTATTATTCGCAATATCCCAGACGTCATTCGCTACTCCAGTAGTAGTTATTTGATCCCTCATCCTCGGAAGACGTGAACTCGAGTTTAAATATGACATTGTACCCACAATTACACTCAATACCCTCATGATAAGTGTAATGCTCGATCTGTAAATACAAGCTATTACGAATTTTAGTTGTCTTCTCTTTCCACTCGAATCTATTCATTCCAGATCAACTACTTTTCTAGACATGCATTGCATTGTCGAATCACTCATTGCTATTAGTGTTATGCTAAAGTGGCAACATCGATTGGCTCTTCAAGATACAGTAAAAGGGCAAAGGGTATTTCAATAAAAGTTAATCTAAATTTTCGGGATCTTACACAATGAAGAAGCATGGATCCATTCTTCTATTATCTCATTGGTCGCTAGCACAAGCGGTTTGGTATGAAACACATGTTACGGTGTTCTCACGTTATATTGGCGCGTGTTTCTTATTCTTTTAATCATTCAACACCCTACAGATCTTGGTCTAGACACCTTCCAGTGTCTAACCTGAGTTTCTCACTTCAATAATCCTCAAACCATCTTCTTAGAGAAACTCACATCTGACTTACAAAACAAGTCATAATCGAATAGTGAAATTCGTAAGTTGTCAAGAACGACCTCTATAAGTAAATATAACCCTGCATTATCCAAGGTTCTATAAGGTCTCATATCTTCACGATTCTTAACGTAAGAGGCGATTGCTCGTGGGAGAGAACCAATCTCGTGACTTGTTCGACACACGTTATCAATAAAAACATTCATCACATACATACGATATATAAGCATAATTCAAGAGTCAAATATTGATGAGCATATTATAGTACTAAAGTCATTTTACAATATATAAATATAAATATGTTCATATCCTTCGCAAACCTACAGCCATAACATGTTTCTCAAATAGGTCTTTAGATATCGCCTTTGTAAAAGGATTAGCTATCATGCTTCGCATAGGAACATACTTTAAATTTATCTCTCCACTTGCTACCATGTCTCTTACAAAGTTACACTTGATGTCAATGTGTTTGGTATTACTGTGATACTTAGGATCTTTTGTATATGCAATAGCCGCTTGAACTATAACAATATAGAGTCATGGGACCCTGAGAGTTCTTTGTAATATCCAAATGCTCAAAGAATCTCTTCAACCAAATAGCTTCGTGTACTGCAGACGCACAAGCGACAAACTCAGCTTCCATTTTTGAAAGGGTTGTACAAGTTTGTTTCTTAATTTTCCATGATATAGCACCACCATTAAGTAAGAAGGAATAACCGGATGTTGATTTTCTATCATTGCGATCCCCAGCCTAATCAGCATCTATATATCTTCTCAAGTATAAATCATTCCACTATAACATAGTGACTAATCAGCAGTTCCCTTCAAGTATCGGAAAATTCTCCTCACACCTTTCCAATGATATCTTCCAGGATTGGATTGATACCTGCTAACCAGACCTACGACATACTAAATGTCTGGGCGAGTACACATCATAGTGTACATCAAGCTCCCGACAACACTTGAATATGGAACTCGAGACATGTTTTCCTTTTCATTTTTGTCTTGGGACACATTTCAAGGCTTAAAATTTCACCTCTCGCTATAGGAGTATCCATGGATTTGCAACTATTCATGCGAAAACACTCCAAAATTTTCTTTATATAAGTTTCTTGAGATAGAAATAACTTTTTGGAACGGTCTCTTTGGATCTTAACTCCAAGGATATAGTCTGCCTCGCCCATATCTTTCATGTCAAATGACTTTGAAAGCCATGACTTGATAGTTTTCAAATACTCCAAATTTTTTCCGGCCAATAAAATATCGTCCACATAAAGAGAAAGAATTACAAACATTCCATTGGACTTCTTCACATAAATGTAATGGTCTTTATTGATCATGGTGAAATCATATGAGATCACATCCTTGTGAAATCTCAAATATCATTGCCTTGAAAATTTCTTCAGGCCATAAATAGATCTTTTCAATTACCAGACCTTCTTTTCTTGGCCTTTAACGATGAAGCCTACAAGTTGTTCTATGTAGATTTCTTCATTTAGTTTTCGATTGAGAAAAGTTGTCTTCACGTCCATTTGATGTAATTCCAAATCCAAACGTGCAAAAATAGCCAAAAGTAAGCGAATTGAGGTAAACTTCACAATTGTTGAAAATGTTTCCTCATAATCTATTCCAGCTTCTTGAGTAAAGCCTTTTGCCACCAATCGTGCCCTGTATCTTTCTATTGACCCATTTTCTTTGCGTTTAACTTTGAGAACCCATTTGTTCCCAATGGCTCTACGCACAGGCAGAAGGTCAACTAGATCCCAGACTTTGTTGGTTTTCATGGACTCTAATTCTTCTTTCATTGCTTTCATCCACTCATCTTTTTTAGGGCTCGATAAAGCCTCAGTCACAGACTTCGGCTCATCCATTTCTGTGGGAGATACCAAGAAAATATAATCTTCAATTTGATAAGTACGTTTGGGTATTTTTCCTGGCACTCTTTCGTAATGGAAATTCAGGTTCGTCAGAAGGATTTTGGAATTGAGAGTTCCCACTCCCACTCGAATCAAGAATAATATCTTGATCAATTTTATTATCAACTGTGTCAGAAGACACTTGATGACTATCTTAGTTCAACATTTCATAAAGGAGGCTCTCCATTATTTACCTCGTCCTTCTTTGGAAAATCATTTTTCAGAAATGTGACATCTCGTGATTCAATCTCACTAACACTTCCATCCTCTAATTCACCAATGAACACATACCCTTTGGAATGTTCTGAATATCTTATAAAGATACATTTCTTGCCTTTGGACCTAATTTACTGTTACAACCCATATTCACGTACGTTGGCTCATGCCATAACTTAATCGACGTAAACACGAGAAGAGATTATCTTTGAGATGATAATAAGTTAATCCTATTGATCTTAAATGATACAAGAGTGTATAAGAGTGATTAACACGTATTAGAAGTTAAACGAATCAAGGATGTTGTAACTCGTATTTTTGGGTAAACCTAGGGGTGCTTGATATTCTCAAGAAGTATTGCTTTAAGGTATTTGAATCATATAATATCCGTATTATAATCTTGAAGTCAAACGAGTTATGAAACAAAAGTCGACAAGAGTTGTCGCAACTTAGGCTCATAGTTTTACTTAAACTTTAGGTCAAATGTTATTAATCTTTTAATCTTTTCTCCCAATCTACTTGAAATTACAGGGTGATCTACCCACCAAATAGAATATCTATGAGTCTAGTTTCCAACACATTAAACCTCTTATCAATACGACGTTGGAGTAGAGAGATATAGACATTTTCGCGAGACTGCAAAAGCTGCTAGGTGACAAGTAGGTGGGTCACCTACTTGGTTAAATAATAGCCCAAAAAGAGGACATTTTGGGTCATACAAAGAGCCCATTTAAAGACTTATCTCCTGAAATATATCCCTCATTATATTTCACAAATAACCATACCTAAACCCCTGCAAACTTCCTCCCAAAAGTTATCCACAAACCCTAATTGATTTTCCCTCTCTTTCAAGTTCAAATTAGGGGTAAACCCTAGAGTTTGAAGAACCAAGATAAGGGCTGAGTTATCCAGCAAGTAAGGTGAGTTTACTGCTCTATTTCATCCATTTATTTGTGCTGTAAATTCATGGTAATTTGTTTTATACTTGTAAGAACTCACGGGACGGGGATCGGAAGCCGTGAGTTCGAGTTATTCACTGGTAGAGGACTATTTTGTGTTGCTGTTGGAATGCGTATTTTACTACTTTATTGTGGAGTTTTGGAGAAGGAAGGGTGTGGAGAAACACCATATAGATCTAGGTTTGTGGGCTGGTCGTTCGTCGTAACATTTCCGGGTCGTTTGATACGACTACGGTGGTCGTCTTATGTATGAAGTTATTAGGTTGTGTGTGGACTGTTTTGGGAGGCTCAATTTGATTATTATTGATGTTGTTTGGGATTTTTTGTGATTGTTTTTACTTGTGTGAAGTCATATATATAAGTTAGGTGATGTCCGTTTCATTGTAAAATAGGTTGTGGTCGATACACAATAGTTATGACGCTTAAATGATAACGATAATGTCGTTTCTCTTATTGGACACTAAGGAGTCGTGACAATTGCATAGCTTGATATTGGGGCAGTATATACAAGGTATGTTAGGCTATCCTTTTCCTTCTTTTGCATGACTCCGATTGTACATAATGCAATGAACGAGCTTCCAAAGATACTCTACTCTTAGAAGCTAGCAGTACTTACATTGTTTCCCTTCTTATGGAACAATTGATGTTGAGGTTGCTCCTCTTATTCTTATGTTATCAATGTTGTTGGTACTTCCTGATTCTTTTAAGATTCTTGATGAATAGTTAGTCCTAATAACGAGTAAGGATAATATCGACCTTACGTCACTCCGAAATGTTTAGAACATGATTCCAATGAGTCCTACATGCATTATATATATATATATATATATATATATGTATATATTTTACTCTACCGAGCTGCACTATAGTCGGCCGGGTATGGCACCTATTGTGCAACCACTGATCAGTTGGGTTTACCGAGTCCTCTTTGAGGCGGGGTATGATATGATGATGATGATGCCCACAGAGGCAGATGTTGATACGATAATGATGATGCCCTCAGATGCGGATGTTTTTAAAAGATTATGTGTATATATGTATCATGCATTTCATGTTACTGTCTCTTAGAAGCACTCAGATGTTACAAGTTGAATCTTCTCTACCTCTCTCTACATTATTGTTCATATTTATATTGACCTGCCTTACATACTCAGTACATTATTCGTACTGACGTCCTTTTTATTTGTGGACGCTGCATGTCATGCTGCAGGTCGTGATAGACAGGTAGACGCATTTCCCCCACCACAGTAGGCTTTCCAGTTCAACGGTTATAGGCGAGATCCCTTCTCCGGACTTGCCGTGGTCTTGGTATGCATTTTTGGTTATAGATATTATGGGTATGTCGGGGCCATGTTCCGACTATGTTGCATTACTTATGATCCTTTAGAGGCTCATAGACAGGTGTCGGCTTATGTATAGTTTGGTATGCCTTGTCGGATGATTTTTGTTGTATATTCTTTCATGGAAGTGTGGTAGCTCCTAACTTATATGTAGTTTCTTGGTAGTCTTGTTATCCCATGTTATCCATGTTCATTCTATTATCTATCATTGTTTGGTGTTCATAATCCATATCTACCACTTATATTGATCTCGTCGGCCTTAAAGATAATAAGAAGATTAGATAAAATGTACGTTGGTACTCGGCAAGTATTGGCCCGGATACTAGTCATGATCCTCCAGTTTGGGTCATGACAAACTTTGTATCAGAGCAAGTATGTCCTAGGGGTTGTCTATGAGCCGTGTCTAGTAGAGTCTTGATTATTGATGTGTAGCACGCCACATTTATAATCAGGAAACTACATGACATCTAGGGTTGTTACCTTCTTCATAAATCTAGATCATGCGTAGAGTTGAGTCCTTAGTGTTGTATCTAATAGTAACCTCATTTTCTTTCAGCGATGCCTTCGACTAGGAAGCAATCGATTAGTAGAAGACTTGATATAGCTGCGGGAGGGGGTACCAGTCAGGTGCCTCAAGCCACAGTAGGCCAAAGTGAGGCTCAGAGTGAGATGTCGTCTCATACCTCATCTACTCCGTCTCATCTAGAGGATATTAGGAGGAACCCAGCACCACCAGTTCCTCCGTCTGGCCCTACAAAGCAGGATATGCAGAGTACGGTGCAATTGTTGACTAGCTTGGTAGTTGCTCAGGCTCAGAGGCAGAATATCGGTGTTGTTGATAAACCAGATAGTACGAGAGTTCGTGATTTTATTAATCTAGACCCTCCAGTGTTTACTGGATCAGACCCCAAGGAGGACCCACAGACTTTTATTGACCAGGTTCATCGTACACTACGGGTTATGCATGATACAGATACACATGCAGTAGAGTTGGCTTCATATCGGTTACAGGATTTAGCAGTTTTTGGGTATGATAGTTGGGAGAGATCCAGGGATCTGAAAGCCCCTCCAGCTATGTGGAAGGAATTTTCTGAGGCCTTTCTTCGTCACTATTTTCCCGTTGAGATACGACGAGCTAGAGCTGATAATTTCTTGAACCTTAGACAAGGTAATATGAGTGTGCGAGAGTATGGCATGCAGTTTGATTCTTTAGCAAGGTATGATCCTCATATGGTGGCCGAGATGAGTGATAAGGTGCATATGTTCGTGAACGGGTTGGGACCACATCTGATAAATGAGTGCACCACAGCCTCCTTGGTGGAGGGCATGGATATTTCCCGTATTCATGTTTATGCTCAGACCCTAGAGGATCGTAAGCGCCAACAAAGGGAAGATAGGGAGTAAGATAGGGGCCAGCATAAGAGGGCGAGGTTTGTAGGGTATTCTCATGACTTCAGAGGTAGTGTTAGGCCCCAGTTTTCGAGGAGTTCGGCGCCACCTGTAGCTTGTGCTCCTCCACAGTTTCAAAGGCCTCGGTATGATCGATTTACATATTCTGGTCCAGGTCAGAGTTCGCGGGCATCAGGCTCGCAATATCATAGAGATACTAGTCAGACGAGACTCCAAACAACCCGTTGTGATCAGTGTGGCAAGGCCCACTTTGGACTGTGCCGTCGAGGTTTTGATGCGTGCTACTCTTGCGGACAGCCTGGCCATATGAAGTGGGATTGTAATAGAGAAGGTGGTGGTATGGCTCAGCCAACTGGATCTGTGTTTGGTTCTTCCTCATCAGTTCGACCTCCAGCATGGGATTTTCAGCAGTCGATAGGTCGTGGTAGAGGTAGAGGTGCAGTGTCGAGTTCGAATGGTTCTCAAAATCGAACCTACGCTCTAGTAGGTCAACATGATCTTGAGTCGTCTCAAGATGTTTTTACATGTATATTCTCTGTGTTTTCTTACGATGTATATGCGTTGATTGATTCGGGATCTACATTATCATATGTTACACCTTTTGTGGCTAATAAGTCTAGCGTTGAACCTGAATTGATAAGTAAACCACTTGCGGTATCTACTCCGATAGGAGATTCTACGATTGCTAGAAGGGTATATAAAGGTTGCACAGTGATGATTTGTAGTCGTCAATCCTCGGCGAATTTATTTGAATAAGAAATGGTTGATTTCGACGTTATAATGGGAATGGACTGGTTGGCCTCATGCATGTTGATTGTCGTACAAAGATGGTTAGGTTTCAATTTCCTAATGAACCCGTCATCGAATGGAAAGGGAACATTGCTACGCCGAAAGGTAGGTTTATTTCCTATCTTAAGGCAAGGAAGATGATCTCAAAAGGGTGCATTTATCATCTCGTTCGATTAGGGATGCGGAGACAAAGCCGCCTACTCTACAATCAATCCCCGTGGTCAATGAATTTCCAGATGTTTTCCCAGATGAAATTCCAGGACTTCCACTGGAAAGGGAGATTGATTTTAGCATTGATGTATTGTCTGACACTCAACCCATATCTATTCCTTCATATAGGATGGCCCCGGAAGAGTTGCGCGAGTTGAAGGCGTAGTTGAAGGAATTGTTAGATAAGGGCTTCATTAGGCCTAACACTTCATCTTGGGGTGCGCCAGTCCTGTTCGTGCGGAAGAAAGACGGGTCGTTACGGATGTGTATCGACTATCGTAATTGAATAAGTTTACTATAAAGAACAAGTATCCACTTCCAAGGATTGATGACCTGTTTGACCAACTCCAGGGTGCCAAGTATTTTTCCAAGATTGACTTACGTTCAGGGTATCATCAGGTGAGGTTTAAGGAGAAGGATATTCCAAAGACTGCCTTCCGAACAAGATATGGGCACTTTGAGTTCTTGGTGATGTCATTTGGGCTAAAAAATGCCCCAGAAGCTTTTATGGATCTCATGAATACTGTATTCAGGCCCTATCTTGATGTGTTCGTGATCGTATTCCTTGATGACATTTTGGTGTATTCTCGTTCGGAGGCGGAACATGCGGGCCACTTGAGGATAGTATTACAGACGTTTCAGGATCATAAGTTATATGCTAAGCTCTCCAAATGTGAATTCTGACTGAACTCAGTAGCATTCCTTGGCCATGTGATATCTGACAAGGGTATTAGTGTCGACACTCAAAAGATCGATGCAGTAAAGAATTGGCCGAGACCTACAACACCATCAGAAGTCCGCAACTTCCTGGGTCTAGCAGGATATTATAGGAGATTTGTAGAAGGGTTTTCCTCTATATCATCACCATTGACTAGGTTAACACAGAAAGCTACTAAGTTCTAGTGGTCTGACGCTTGTGAACGAAGTTTTCAGGAGTTAAAGAATCGATTGACATCTGCGCCAGTGCTCACTCTCCCAGAAGGAACAGAAGGTTATGTGGTATATTGTGATGCCTCAGGTATAGGTTTGGGGTGTGTATTGATGCAACATGGGAAGGTTATTGCTTATGCATCAAGACAATTGAAGAAGCATGAAAAGAATTACTCGAACCATGATTTGGAAATGGCTGCAGTAATATATGCTTTGAAGATATGGTGGCACTACTTATACGGCGTCCATGTTGACATCTACACAGATCACAAGACCTTACAATACATCCTCAAGAAGAAGGAGTTGAATTTGAGGCAGCGTAGGTGGCTTGAATTACTGAAAGATTACGATGTTGAAATATTGTACCATCCCGGTAAAGCCAATGTTGTGGCAGACGCTCTCAGTCGTATGTCAATGGGAAGCTTAGTACACATTGAGGCAAGTAGACAAGGGTTGACTAATGAGCTTCATCAACTAGCGAATATGAGAATTAGATTATTAGACTCTGATGAAGGAGGGGTTACTGTACATAATACATCAAAATCATCTTTGGTAGCCGAGGTAAAAGCATAGCAATATGAAGATCCTACCTTAGTACGATTGAGAGAGAGCATTCAATAGTGTAAAATTACGGCTTTTGAGATCGGAGCAGATGGGGCACTGAGATACCAGGGCCGATTATGTGTTCCTGATATGGCAGGGTTGAGAGACAAGATTATGATTGAGATTCATCAATCCCGATATTCCATCCATCCGGGCTCGACAAAGATGTATCATGATGTTAAGGAGCAGTATTGGTGGGATAACATGAAGAAGTCTATCGCAGAATTTGTAGCCCAGTGTCCTAATTGTCAACAAGTAAAAATCGAACATCAGAAACCCAGTGGATTGCTTCAGAATATAGAGATTCCTACCTGGAAATAGGAGGTTATTAATATAGACTTCATTATTGGACTTCCTCGCTCTTATCATAAGTTTGACTCTATATGGGTGATAGTTGATCGACTTACAAAATGTGCCCATTTTCTACCGGTTAAGACAACTTACACAGTTGAAGATTATGCAAGTTGTATATCAAGGAGATTGTTAGGCTTCATGGTGTACCGATATCTATTATATCAGACCGAGGAGCGCAATTTGCGGCTAACTTTTGGAGGTCTTTTCAGAAGGGTTTAGGCGCACAAGTGAATCTCAGCACTGCATTCCATTCACAGATTGGCGGACAAGCTGAACGTACCATTCAAACACTTGAAGATATGCTACGAGCATGTGTTCTGGATTTCAAGGGGAATTGGGATGACCATCTTCCACTTATAGAATTTGCCTACAAAAATAGCTATCATTCCAGTATTAAAATGGCCTCGTACGGGGCACTATACGGGAGGAGATGTAGATCACCACTTGGATGGTTCAAAGTCGGTGAAACAGAACTATATGGGCCAGATTTGATTCACCAAGCCATTGAGAAGGTAAAACTGATACAAGAGCGGCTAAGGACGACACAAAGCAGGCAAAAGTCTTATTCTTATGTCCGACGTCGTGATTTGGAGTTCGAGGTTGGTGGTTGGGTTTTCCTGAGGATTTCACCGATGAAGGGTGTTATGCGTTTTGGGAAGAAGGGTAAACTGAGTCCACGGTATATCGGTCCGTACAAAATTCTCCGACGAATTGGACAGGTTGCTTATGAGTTAGAATTTCCCTCCGAATTGGAATTTTTCCACCCGGTATTCCCATGTATCTATGTTAAGGAAATGTATTGGAGACCCTTCTCGAGTCGTCCCTATCAAAGATGTACAAGTTACAGAGGATCTATCATATGAAGAAGTGCTAGTAGCTATATTAGATTGACAAGTACGCAAGCTAAGAACAAAGGATGTAGCTTCCGTCAAAGTATTGTGGAGGAACAAGAACAGGGAAGAAATTACTTGGGAAGCAGAAGAGCATATGATAAGGGCTGCAAACTTCGTCCCAAAAGTTATCCACAAACCGTAATTGATTTTCCCTCTCTTTCAAGTTCAAATTGGGGTAAACCCTAGAGTTTCAAGAACCAAGATAAGGGCTGAGTTATCCAACAAGTAAGGTGAGTTTACTGATCTATTTTATCCATTTCTTTGTTCTGTAAATTCATGTTAATTCGTTATATACTTCAGAACTTACGGAACGGTGATCGGAAGCCGTGAGTTCGAGTTATTCACTTGTAGCGGACTGTTTTGTGTTGATGTTGGGCTGTGTGTTTTACTACTGTATTGTGGAGTTTTGGAGGAGGAAGGGTATGGAGAAACACAATATAGATGTAGGTTTGTGGGCTGGTCGTTCGTCGTAACATTTTCGGGTCGTTTGACACGACTACGGTGGTCGTCTTAGGTATGAAGTTATTAGGTTGTGTGTGGACTGTTTTGGGAGGCTCAATTTTATTATTATTGATATTGTTTGGGATGTTTGGTGATTGTTTTGACCTGTGTGAAGCCATATATATAAGGGAGGTACTGTCCATTTCATCGTAAAATAGGTTGTGGTCAATACACAATAGTTATGATGCTTAAATGATAACGATAGTGTCGTTTCTCTTATTGTAGACTAAGGAGTCGTGACAATTGCATAGCTTGAGATTGGGGAAGTATATACAAGGTATGTGAAACTATCCTTTTCCTTCTTTTGCACGACTCCGATTGTACATAATGCAATGAACGAGCTTCCAAAGATACTCTACTCTTAGAAGCTAGCAGTACTTACATTGTTTCCCTTCTTATGGAACAATTGATGTTGAGGTTGCTCCTCTTATTCTTATGTTATCAATGTTGTTGGTACTTCCTGATTCTTTTAAGATTCTTGATGAATAGTTAGTCCTAATAACGATTACGGAGAATATCGAACTTACGTCACTCCTAAATGTTCAGAACATGATTCCAATGAGTCCTACATGCATTATATATATGTATCTATTTTACTCTACCGAGCCGTGATCACGCTCAACTATGTCTTATAAAATACTAAGCGGGCGTTGCAAATATAATCCGGGGTATTATGTCCAGAGTCGATCCCATAGGGAATTAACGTATCAATCAAGGCTATAGAATACACAACTTTTACTCAATCAATTNTATAAATTGGTGATGTTTTACTAATTCTACTGACAATAATAATAACTAACAATTACTAACAATGTGTTGTAAACAATTATGATAAAGGTCTAAGGTTATGGTTTCCCCCGTTGGTGAATTCCTTCTCGGATACTTCTTATAGTTTGATTCGTTTTCTCTATCAATCATGAACACTCTATCTATCATAAATCTCTCTCAAGTAATTATGATAATCTACTAGACGCACTCTCTCAAGTTACGCTAGCTAGATTGCATTACAGTTCACTTTAGATTGCACCCGAGGTATCGTTATCTCTAATCCAACCTCTAAACCCTCGGTTATGACTTTCGTCTATACTCCGGGAGTGATGTTGTTCAAACAACTACCTAAATATGCACTCTCTCTCAAGTAGATACATAATAAATAGGAACAGCTAATTGAGGGCCCTTCAATCAACTACAACAAGAACGTTGTTGAACAAATATAGATTAATCAACCAATAAAAACTATATTAATATCACAATAAATTTATACCCCAACGGGTTATACCAAAACCATAGATTAAGAAACTTAGCTACTCATATTCATAAGAATCAATTCTAAAATAACTTGCATAATTAAACTACAAAATAATGAATAAAAGCTATAAAAATCAATGTTTGCTTCACTGAGTAATAATCCACAGGTTTGTCTTCACTTCAATGGCTTCCTCTCCCTTCAAGTTGTGTTCTTGGGTCTATTTATATGTTTGGGATAAACCCTAAACGTGTAGGAGACTTCTATTCCAATCGGGAAATATTTAAACTCTTCAAAAACTCGGATTTAACCGAAACAGGGGCCTGGCGTTTGGGCCCTGGCGCCTGGATAACGCCAGGCTAAGGCAGGCGTTTGGGCTCTGTTACCTGGCTAACGCCAGGTAAGGTCAGGTGTTTGGGCTCTGGCGCCTGGCTAACGCCAGGCAGGGTCAGTCGTTTGGGCTCAAACGCCCGGCTATACGGGCACTCCTCTTCGTCTCTTGAGCGTATTTTCGATGTATTTGCATCCATTTAGCTTGGCTTCCATATCCAATTCACCTACACATGAAATAGACTCCATTATGCACATGAAAAATGTATTTTTATCATTAACGCATATAAATTGTAGGGCATATAACATGTTAAACCATGAATTCTAGCCTCGCATCAATACCCCACACTTAAACATTTGCTCGTCCACGAGAAATCAAACTACACTCATGTACACAACTTATTGGGCAAATCCCTTAACACGTTATACGAAGAATTTTTAAAACAGTTTAAGCACAAAGGTGTGACATCCTCGCCTCAATAATCGACTCACA